>PITA01012426.1:0-62051 GCA_004023965.1 Spilogale gracilis | reverse complement strand
CATGGTCTCACTTACTTGCGGTGCATGAGGGGCAAACTGGAGGACAGTGGCAGAAGGAAAGCAAATGGGAACTAGGGTAATCTAGGGAGGGAAACGAAACAACAAAGACTTTGAACACAGAAACAAACTGAGGGACTTGGAGGGAGGGGGGTGGAGGGATGGGAGAGCCTGGTGGTGGGTACTGGGGACACCTAAAGCGTGGAGCACTGGGTGTGGGGAATGGGGAATGAATCTTGGAACACTGGAAAGAAAGTAGAAATAACTGAGCTTTGAGGAAGCTCTTATGATCTAAATCCCTTTTAGTAGTTGCCATCCTAGGTAAAATTTGTTGTATTATAAAATAAAAGGTCTTTTAAAATGCCATTTTTGTGTTCCTGCTGAAAAATTAACACCTGTTCACTGTAAGTCATTAACTGAAGAGAAACTTAATACATAAATACATATTTATGTCTACTGAAAAAATAAGACCAATTACTATTTTTTGTCTTTTTATGTGTCAAGAAATATATTGAATGTCTTCATATAAATAATACAATTAAGAAAAAAATCTTTCCCTCCTTGTTTGCCACTTTTCTTATTGACTAATAGAAAATATTTGATGAAAATTTAAAAATCGTGATTGTAATAAAACACACATGACATAAAATCTACCATCTTAATTATTAAGCTACAGCTCAGCAGTGCAAGGTATATTCACGTTGTTGTATAACCTATCTCCAGAACTCTATTCATCTTGTAAAACTGAAACTTTATGCTTATTAAACAACTCTCCATTTCCCCTTTTCTCCCAGCCACTGGCAATCCAAATTTATCTTTCTTTCTATCTCTATGAATTTGAATATTCCAGGTACCTACATCTAGGAATCACAAATACCTAGACTTAGATAGCAAGTGGGATCATACAGTATTTTTGTGTGGGGTGACTGGCTTCTTTTCATTTGGCATGATGTTCTCGAGGTTCATTTTTGTTGTATATGTGTCAGAAAGCCTATGATAAAATTTGCTTTCTTTTTGAATCTGAATAATATTCCATTGAATGTTTGGATCACATTTTGTTTAACCATTAATCCATAAATGGATACTAAGGTAGCTTCTACCTTTAGACTATTGTTAATAATACTGCTATGAATATGGATGCACATATATCTCTTTAAGACACTGCTTTCAGTTTTTTGGGGGTATGTATTCGGAAGTGAATCATCTTTTAATCTTTTTGAGGAAACATCATACTGTTTTCCATATAGCTGCACCACTTTACATTCCCATGACTGTTCACAAAGTCTAACTTTTTCACATATTTATAATCCTTGTGATTTTTGTTTTTTTGTTTTTATATTTTTGTTTTATTTTGTTTTGCATAGTAACTATCATAATGGGATGACATAACATATCTTTGCATTTTCCTAATGATTAGTGATGCTGAAGTTTTCATGTGCTTCTTAGCCCCTATTAATTTTTTTTTTTTTTAAGAACTGTCTATTCAAGTCTTTTGCCCATTTTTCAGTCAGGTTGTTTGCTGTTGTTCTTGAATTGTAGGAGTTCTTTATATGGTCTTTATATTAATTTTGTCAGATGTCTGATTTTCTCCTAATCCTTAGATTGCATTTCACTCTGTTGATTGTGTTCCTTGATGGACAGGAATTTTCAATTTTAATATAGTCCAATTGTACTTATTTTATTAAGCCAAGTCATAGAATTTTTTACTTATTTGAGTTGTGATCAGAGCACTGGACTCAGTGTGTTATAATTCTTGCTAGCAGTTTAAAAGCAAAGACTGATTCCATTAGAGGTTTTGTGTTATAAATACAGCAGCTAATTTAAAGAATATGTTATCTAAAACATAAGCTTCAAGTAAGCTGGTACTATTCTTAGATACAAATCATGAGTTTGTTTAGTAAACTGTTGAATAACAAAAGGGTAAGCAAAGATCATTTTGTGAATTTTTCTGGCTCACTCACACGATATTTACTTGGCATGTTATGACTTGTAAGCTGGATTTCATTTCCTATCTATGCACCAGGGGAGCTTGAAATCAGATCATGAAATTTCCTTTTTTAGTTTGGATTAAATCTGTTTACACATTTATTCATTTAATCATTTGACTATTAAGAAATTTTGCTTGGTTTAATAAAAATTTTACTTGTTTAAAACTGGTTCACTAAATGCTAAATGATATAGTATGTTTTAAAATATCTTATTCGCTACATATTTAAATAAATCATAATTGCTTAAAGAACACTGGTACCTTGTCTTTGTCAGAGTGAATAGTAACAAGGAGATCCTCGGGTTAAATGAAGACTGATATTCACAGAAATGAAGAATAATTGGTAACAATTTTTCATTCTGCTAATTCTTTCTATAGCAACTTCAGATACTTAAATGTGATGATTTGCCTTTACAGTGTTTAAGTATTCTTTTAATATCTGTGACAATCACTAGTCTGACTTGTAATGACATCCTATAGACCTTTTAGTATGAGCTGTAAATAATTTCATGAAGCTTATTTACTCAAATGACCTTCTTTATATAAGACTGATTTTGTTCTCTTCTAAGTATGACAAAAATGAGATTTTATTCTAAGCAATATTTTACTAGTTGAATAGCATTTTAATTCTTTCAGAAATTCACATAGAGAAAATGTGAAAATATTCGAGATTCAAAGCAAAATATCAACAAAGTTTTGTGATTTGTGATTAAGGAGGGAGAAAATGATTGAAATAAAAAGAGGACAATTAGTTAGATCTAGTATTTTTTCCCACTAGGCTGGTACTAACACTAAGTAAACTGCCGATGAAGTGTTATTGTTTAGAATATAATTAATAAAGAATAGTCTTATTCTCTGTATCAATAAATCATGTTAACTGGCATAGCTTTGGGAGATGGAAAACAAACAACTCTTAAAAACAAACAGTTTTAATGAGCCGTGTTGAATAAGGGCAATCAAATTTTCTGTCACAGCTAATCCAACTCTACCTGTGTGTAAGAGATCTGAGCATAATTGTTGAAAATATGGTGAACCTTAAGACTTCTGAGGAGTGGACATTGAGATGAGAATAACTGCTCAAGAAATTTATTAGGAAAACTCAGAAAACTCATGAGAAAAATGGAAGAAGCCAATTGAGGATGAGAGAATTGTCAGATGCTAAGTTTGACTTAGAGTGAAAGGAAAAGGACGAAAGGAAAGTTATATGGAACATTGTAGACTATAATGCAAATCTGAGAAATATTCAGCAGGACTGCCAGGGAGAGCTCAAGCCAAAATTGCAATTCAGAGGATTCCTGTGTCCTCCAGAAAAGGTCTGCCTTAGTATTCTTGCCACATGCAATTACTGTTTGGGAGCAGTCCATGGGAAGCGTAATCTTGATAGAAATACAGCAATGGATTTCTGAGTGCAGCAGCCAGGGCCTTGAGTCACTTGTGCTTCCTGCAGTAGATCTGAGAGGCATCTTCATAGTAAATATTCAAAAATAGGGTATTGGTTAAATAAATGATCTATAATCCATGTAATGGACCAGTTAGTAATAATATGAAAATTGGGTGAATTTACTTGTATTATAAAAAATATGTATTTATTTGTGAGAGAAACAGATTTGGGAAAGAATATAGAATGTTCCCCACTTTGAACAATATCTATATATCTATATCAAAATATCTATACTTCAAAAATATCTATACTTATACCTGCATATGCATAAATGGTTTCTGGAGGAACAAATATCAAGTCAATTACATTGGTATTTCTAGGCAAATGGGAAAGTGAGAATTGGGACTTTTACATACTTGTGGAATGCATGTTTTTAATCTAACCCGACTCCTGCTATCTTTAAAGAATGCAACACTAATCTTACGTTTTACAGCAACTAATATGACTGACTTTATCCTTGCAATGTTTCTTACCACTTATTACTTATTTAATGTTATTTCATCATTTCTTGTTGTTTACTTTTGTTAGTGTGAGCAAAATTCCATTTTAGTATCTTAATCCTAAACTTGCCTTGGGTCAACTATTGTATTTATGCATTTAGTTAATGATTGGCTCCCTTTCTTTAGAACTCATGAGAAAAAAATTATGTAAAAATGAGAAATATTTTATCTCACTTAATTTGCTCTGGTTTACCTCTTTTTCTTCCCCTCACTCTCAAATATAATAAAACATTTGGATACTTAAAATCCCAGAGTATTTTCTGTCCCACTATTAGAAAATGATATGTTTGGAACACTTTCTTTTCCTTTTCCTCTTCCTCTATACATACAATTTCTTGCATTTTCTTATATAAATAAGAAGTTTGTTTATTTCCAATACATTGTTAGAATTTTCCTTACATTATTACTTTTCTATTTCAAAAATCTTTATGAACCACTTATATAATACATCTCCATACTATCTCATTATCTAACAGCATATAACATTTTATTGTAATATCTATTGTAAGACCCACCATGATTTTAAGTACTCTGGAAAAGAATAAAACACTACTTATAAGATTACAACACAATCCTCCCATTTATTGCATTTGTTTTAATTTTGTAAACACCAAAAGAACATTTTTACAACTATATATATATTTATCAACTATCACTCTTTTATATATAATAAGTTTTATAATATAGTTTAAGGTAGCTCTATAAATTCTTCATTTTCTAAGTCAATGATGAATACTTTTAACTCCAGGTCATGGATTATTTAAATCTTTCACACAATGTCATCATCCCATGTGGTACTATGAGGACTGTTCATGCAGATAGCTCCAAGAAGTCCATTCTTATATTTGGTGGGGTGGCAGTTTCCTGTCAGAGCAAAAGTCTGCTGTGCTTTGATCCCTTCATGTTTTTCTAGTTAAAGGTTTGGAAAGGATTCAGCCAATCTCTCTGATTCTTCTTCAGCTGAGGGTGTTCAGGAATCTTCATGCCCAACTGTTACACCCTTCTCCTAGGGAGATTCATTCTCCATGAATCTCAGCCAGATTTGACCAGAGGTCCACTTTATTCTGATGCTTAACACAGGATCGTCAGCCATGAGATCATAGGTTCTCATGTAACAGAGGAAAATAATATGCACCAGCTTTCTTCTTCAGGTTTCCAGCAGAATTGAAGATTTCACTCGTGTGTTGGACCCAGATGCTGATTGGCTCTGGAGAGATAACCCAGGATTTAGAAATGAAATGAACTAGGTGTAATAAGTTGTCATCTTCCTGGAATGCTTATTTTGTTCATATTTACATTTTATATTTTATTTAGGCTTTATCTTCTTTAGTTTATTTATGTGCCTTCTTTTTGTTGTTTTTGATACCTTATTCTCTTCTCTGGCATTTATTCCTCATACACTTAATAATATTTTTTACTTTTTTATGAAATATTATAGATAATAATCAAACCCATTGCATTTATTAAACTTCCGGTATGTCCTATAGAGATTCCCTTGACATTTATCATGAATGAGCTACTTTTTATCCTGATTTTCATGAACCAATCATTTTATTGAGGAGAGCAAGCAGGATTCTGAACTGAACTCACTCACCCAAACTCCCATTGCTGTCTCTGTTCTTGACAAAATGAATTTAAAAGTCCTTTAGAATAAACCTTTTAAAATCATACTTCACATTTTTATGTTTCTTTACCACCTACAAATCACAGTAATAAAACGCAAGCTACTTTCCCTCTCTTCTTTCATTCTTTCCCTAATCAAAAAACTTCAAACATTCATCCACGCTTATGTAGCATACAATTGATATCCAGTTTAGAAAAACACTTTTATTTTTGCAAATAATAGAAGTTCTTTGAGCCTATTTGGCAAGGTAACAATTGAATCTATTTTCTAAACTATACCTGCTACATGACCAACTTTTTTGAAATAAACCTCTTAGTTTCAACTCACTGATATTTTCCTTACAGTATACACATTTCTACGTAATTTGCTTCTCTCATTTCCAACTGTGCTATTGTGCTCAAATTTATAAATGTCAAAGTAGCTTGACAGATTGATTGATTGATTGATTGATATACTCCTGACATCGGTTTCCAGGGTATTTTTTCCTTTTGGTTTCCTGTTTTCTTCATTTATCAAGAAGATATTTTTCAATCATTTCTTAGAGATATTTTTATATTTCCTCCTTTTGCACTTTGGAACTTTACACTATAAAGACCTTGTTATTTTAAATTTATTAACTCTAACTTTCTGTGAAGAAAATCCCACCTGCTTTTCTTTTTACCATATACTTGCTCATTTCTGTCTGTTCCATCATATTTGAAGTAAGTTCAAACTCCTTCCTCAAAGTAAGAATATCTATTTTCTATTCACCATAAAGGAAGATCTTGGAATAAAAAGTTGAATAGATTATTACTTATGCCCCTAGAGTAATCCTATTCATAAGGAAAAGAAATACGTAAAACATTATAAAACCATGCAGTGTCCTATAACTGGTACATTTACTGAAATTAGGGAGAAGACCACGGAAGGTACGATAAAAATTGCCTGGAGTGAATGGGGAACCATCATGGGGAAGGAATTAAGAACAAGTAACATAGAGCCTGACACAGATACAGGCTAAAAATAAAAAATGGAACTATCTTCAGACATAGCTGTTTTAAAGGCCTAATGATTCTTAAAGCCCTTAACTAAAAAGAGGAGGGAAAATAATAAAAAAACAGAATGCTCATTCATGAGGTATTTGCATTCCCTAGCCTCTGAGGACAGAAACATTTGAGTGATAAAAACATACTAAACCTTCTAAATCTTTTCCTTTGAAGAATTAGGAGACTCTTTACTTTGCCCCATTTATGTTAGCATTTTTCAAAATAATTTCCAAATACTTTTGCAGAATTGTTTTCAGAATCTATTTATGAACTCAGTGAGGAAACTCTTCTCAACACTTGATCAGTTTGTCTTATTTTTACCTCAGTAGGTATTAAGTTGATATGTTTATTTCTAAACACTGTCTTAAATAAAATATATCTATTTCAAGGATTCATATCTAAAAGATGAAAAATGTATCCACTTAAAACTAGCCAAAATACTTTGAAAATTCAGAAGAGAATATCTGAAGTGAGGCTTTAAAAAATGGGAAGGATGATCTGGTTTAAAATTCATGTCAATTGGCAGGATCTTCTACACATTTGGAAAGATTTGCTCAGTTTCCTAATATATACCTCATAACCCAGCATCTCTATTGTTATGGAATTCCTTCGCCATCATAATAGAAACAATTTGATTAGAGAGCTATTGATAAATGTGGAATTTTACCAAAAGATCTAAGGTGCTTAAAGTCCAGTTGACCAGGGTGAATCACTAGACTTTTTATGTTGATTTTTTAAATATTCTCTGTGTACTCTTTGACTTGAGGCCATTTACATATTCTTAAAGCTATCCTAGCAATTCGTTTTTATATATTGAGTAACAACAATTTTGAGTGCTTTAAATGATAAAAACACTAGAGGTCAAGTCTTTGCATCTCATTGACATGTACTGCATGGAGTCCCCTATGCAGGTAAACTGTCAGCCTGTTAGTAGCTTACTACTTTAAGTTGTTTGATTGAGATAGCAGTGTATACTGAATTGCACTCTTCAAAAATGTGTATTTTACTAATGATCCAGTTTACTTACAATCACACAAATCTAAATTTCTTTAATATCCCAAGAAAATTAATACAGTTACTGAAGATGAAGTATCCTCTACATATGTAACATTTCTTGAGTAACTAGTAAAAGTACTGCTATTGTATTTGCAGTTTGACCAGTTCAGTTCCTATATCTGAAGTAACTCTTTTAGATATATGGTGGTGGCAGGTTGTAAAAAAAGTGAGAATCCATCTTAGTATCTCTGCATTTTTATATCCTCAACAAGCTACCTGTCACTGACATTCATGTCTGCCTTTGATCAGAAGAGGCTCTACTTTTCCCTCTTCTGGTTCCTGCCTTGACTAGCATTTCCTATGCAGGAAACATATATAAAAGCCTAAAAAGAAGCTCTTTATGTAAAGAGTTTGATAATTTTATCTAGACCATATGGGAGAAGAAAAGTTGAAAGAAAGACATACCCACTTACGCACAGACTCACAGAAAGGCTCACACTCACACATCCAACAGACTTTACTTTCCCAATTTAGCTAACTTTGCTCTTCAGTGTCTTGTGAAAGTATGAGACCTTTGTGGCCAAATTACTGAGAATTCCCATATGTTCTATGTATGAGATTGGTTCACACCAAGACCACGCCATCTGGCCCTGAATTACTTATCTTTATTTATTCCAAAGGAGAATTTAAATTCTTCCCTATTTTGGATTATATCCTTAAATCCTCTTCAATTAATGTGATGTCCAACAATATTGGTGCTAATCACTCCTTTCACTTTCCTAACCACGCATTCCCCAGGGTGAATGGACAGAGGGTGGGGTATGAAAAATGATAGGGCTTAGTCCTTCCCTAAGTCATCCGAACAGTGTTTCTTTTTTAAAATACCAATATGCCCTATACACTTTAATGATGTAATATAACAAAAATAAATGAAGCCATTTTGCAGCATAGTTTTATTATGGTCTTATTTTTTAATTCTACTCTTCCACATATGGGAAAATGAAATTAAAAGGAACTGATCAGGTTTCCACCTGGATGTTTTGTTTTGCTTTGATTGTTGTTTTTGTTTTCTATTTCAACAGTAACCTCAATGATTACACCTCTATGTGCTGTCTGATATTACAGTTGCACTTGATGTTTACAAGCTCTGAAAACTGCTTTTATAGTGTCTTACACTCTTTTCTTTCAGGCCTTATAATGAACTGGAATGTGACTTCATATTAAGAACCTCTGCTTAATTCTACCACAGCAGGGAATTGTGTTTCTTTTTAAGCCATATCTGAAGTTATTAATTCACTCTTTGATGAAGTAAACTTAACAGCATAATCAGTTGGTTTGCAGTTCTCATACTTTCTTTATTCAGTTTGTTGAAACTAAAACAAACAAAACAAAAACATTTCATTCATTTCTTCCTCCCCCTATGGCCAACCTCAGGCAACCATCAATCTGTTCTCTGTTTTTATCAGTTTGGGATTTTTGTTGCTGTTGTTGTTGTTATTTTTGTTTTAGAATCCACATATATAACAGATCATATGCTATTTGTCTTTCTCTAACTTATATATCTTAGCATAATTCCCTTAAGTTGTCACAAGTGACAAGATTTCATTCTTTATTATGGCCAAATAATATTCCATTGTGTTTTCTTTATCCATTCACCCATCTTCTTTATCCATTCCCCCAACAATGGACATTTATGTGGTTTCCATATCTTGGCTATTATAAATAATACTGAAATGAACATAGGGATGCACATATTATTTCAAATTTTTGTTTTTATCAGATAAATATCCAGTAGTGTAATTGCTGTATCATATGGTAGTTCCATTTTAAAATTTTAAGGATATTCCATACTGTTTTCCATAGTGGTTGTACCAATTTACACACCCACAGAAATGCAAAAGTATTCCCTTTTCTTCACAACCTTGCTGGCATGTTTTTATCTTTTGATAATCATTCTAAGTGAGATGATATCTCACAGTGGTTTTGATTTGTATTTCCCTGATGATTAGTTATGTTCAGTATATTTTCTTATACCTATTGGTGAGCTGTATGTTTTCTTTGGAAAAATGTGTATTCAGATCATCTGCCCATTTTTTAATCAGATTGTTTTGTTTTTTTTTTTTTTACTATTGAGTTGTATGACTTCTTTGTATATTTTAGCTATATATTGGCCTTCATCAGATAAATGATTTGAAATTATTTTCTCCCACTTAGTAAGTTGCCTTTTCACTTTGTTGATAGTTTCTTTTGCTGTACACAAACTTGTCAGATTGATGTAATACCATGTGTTTATTTTTGCTTTTGGCATCAGATTAAAAAAAATTATTGCCAAGACCAACCAAGGAGATTACCAGCTACCACCTGTGTTTTCTTCTGAGAGTTTTATAGTTAAGGTCTTAGGTTCAAATCCTTAATCCATTTTCAGTTTATTTTTATGTGTGATGTTAGATAGGGGACCACTGTTTTTGTTTTGTTTTGTTTTTGCCTATGGTTATCCAGCTTTCCCAATACTATTTATTGAAAAGACTGTCCTTTCTCCATTGTGTTTTTTATTCCTTTGTCATAAATTAATTGACCATATATTTTTTGATTTATTACTGGGCTGTCTATTCTGTTACTTTGATTTTTATGTCTGTTGTTATGCCAGTACCATACTGTTTCATTGGTATTGCTTTATAATATAGTTTGAAACCAGGGAGTGTGATGTCTCCAGCTTTTTCTTTTTCAAGATTGCTTTGGCTATTAGGGGTCTTTTGTGATTCCATACAAAATTTTAAAATTGTTCTATTTCATTGAAAAATGCCATTGGAATTTTGATAGGGATATTGTTTTGGATATTACAGGCATTTTAACAATATTAATTTTTCCAATCCATGAACATGGAGTATATTTTTATTTATTTCTGTCTTCAGTTTCTTTTACTAATGTGTTTTTTGTTTTGCTTTGTTTTTACTTTTCAGTGTACAGATCTTTTACCTCCTTGGTTAAATTTATTCATAGGTATTTTAATTGTTGATGCAATTGTAAATAGGATTGTTTTCTTAATTTCTTTTCCTGATATTTCATTATTACTATAAAGAAATGTAACAGATTTTCATTTATTGATTTTGTATCCTGCAACTTTACTGAAGTCTTTTGTTGGTTCTACCAGTTTTTAGATGGAGTCTTTACAGTTTTCTATATAATATTATGACACCACAAATAATGATAGTTTTAATTCTTTCTTTCCAATTTAGACAACTTGTATTTCATTTTCTTGCTTAGCTGTTTTGGTTAAACTTCCAATATCATGTTGAATAAAAGTGGTAAGAGTGGACATCATCGTCTCGTTGCTGATCTTAAAAACTATATGCCTTTCACTACAGAGTATGATATTAGTTGTGGGCTTGTCATAAATCGCCTTTGTTATGTTAAGTTTCCACTATACCTGCTTTTTTGAGAGTCTTAATAATAAATGGATGTTGAATTTTCTCATTTTTTTCTGCATCTGTTGAGATGACCATATGATCTTTTTCCTTCATTTTTTTAATGTGATATATCACATTAATTTGTGGGTGTTGAGTCCCTGGAATAAATCACACTTGATTATGGTGTGTGATCACTTTAAAATATTGTTGAATTTTGTTTGCTAATATTTTGCTGGGGATTTTTGCACTTATGTTCATCAAGAATATTATCTTTTATAATGTTTTTGTGTGTGTGGCATCCTCTTCTGGTTTGTATCAGAGTAATGTAGGACTTGTAAAATATGTTTTGAAGAGTCTCCCTGTCTTCCCCTTTTTTAGAAGAGTTTGAGAAGGATTCATAATAATTCTTCTTGGAATGTTTGATAAAATTCACCAGTGAAATCATCTGGCTTTTGACTTTTTTTTTCCTTTGATAGGAAATTTTTGATGACTGATTCAAGTCTTCTTGCTAATAATCACTCTGTTCAGAATTTATCATGATTTAGTCTTGATAGTTTGCATTTTTCTAGGAATTTATCCATTTCTTCTGGTTGTCTAATTTATTTGCATATATTATTCATAGTAGTCTCTTAACGAACCTTTGTTTTTCTGTAATATCAATTGTAACATCTCCTCTTCCATTTGTGATTCCATTTACTTGCATCCAGTCTCTTTTTTTCTTGATGAGTCTAGCAAAAAATGTGTCAATTTTTTTTGTGTTTTCAAAAAACCAGCAAGGATGTGTGTGAGTGGCACAGTTGGTTAAGCATCCAGTTCTTGATTTGGGCTGAACCCTGATCTCAGGGTCCTGAGAGCAAGTCCTGCGTTGGGCTCTGTGCTCTGCATAGCTGCTTGAGATTCTCTCTCCCTCTACCCCTCCACCCTCTCAAAAATAAATAAATAAATATTTTTAAAGAAGAACCAGTTCTTAGTTCCATTGATCTTTTCTCTTGTCTATTTAATCCCTATTTCATCTATTTCTGCATATATATATATATATATATATTATTTTTTTTTAATTTCTATTGAGTTTGGGCTTCATTTGCTCCTCTTTTTCTAGCTCCTTGAGGTGTAAACTTAGGTTGTCAGAGACTTTTCTTATTTCTTGAGATAGGCTTTTATCACTATAAACTTTTCTCTTAGAACAGCATTTGCTGCATTCCATAAATTTTGTATGTTACATTTCTGTTTTTGCTCTTCTCATGGTACCTCTTTGTTTCTCTTTTGATTTCTACTTTGACCCATTGGTTATTCAGTAGTATGTTGTTTAATGTCCACATATTTGTGAATTGTCCAATTTTCTTCTTATAAGTAATTCCTAGTTTCACATCATTGTGCTTAGAAAAAGGTGCTTGATATAATTTCAATCCTTGTAAACTTATTAGAGCTTATTTTGTGGCCTAATATATGATCTATCTTGGAAAATGTTTCATATACACTTGAGAAGAATGTTTTATGTGTTTTTGGATGGAAAGTTCTATAAACATCTGTTAAGTTCATATGGTCTAACATGTCATTTAAAGCTGATGTTTTCTTACTGAATTTCTCTCTGGATGATCTATCCATTGATGTAAATAGTTACTAAAGTACTCTATTATTATATTGGTGTCCATTTCTTTATTAGGTCTTTTAATATTTGCTTTATTTATTTGGGTACTCATGTTTGTTGTGTAAATATTTACAAATATTATATCCTCTTGAATTGACCCTTTATCATCATGTGATACCATTGTTGGTCTTTTTTTTTTTTTTTAAGATTTTATTTATTTATTTGACAGAGAGAGAGATCACAAGTAGGCAGAGGCAGGCAGAAAGAGAGGAACAGAGAGCCCGATGGGGGGGGGGCCCTCAATCCCAGGACCCTCAGATCATGACCTGAGACCCATTGAGCCACCCAGGCGCCCACAATTCAACAATTTGAAGGGCAGAATATGCTATCCCAAAATGTGCTATTTTGGCAAAAGGATTATTTTGAACTTATTATTTTGAAGAAACTGTAGGCCCAGGAGAGCTCTGAAAACAAATCACCCTTTGTAAGAAAAATCTACAGTTACAAAAGAAATTTACATTAGAAAGGGGGCCCATACCAGGAAGGGAGCTATTGCTGGAGAGCTATTACCTGCCTAGCAAGACAACTTTTGTTTACCAAACATTTTTTTTTTCTCAACTTGCTATGACTCACCTTCCTGTCTTTGAAGCCCCAAACCCCTAAACCTTTCCTTAGCTCGTGATGGTGTATAAGCCTCAATCCTTTAGTCGCCTTTTTTTTTTTTTTGGTTTCAAATGTACATATTTTATTGTTACTTAAATTTTTTTTCCAGTGTTCCAAGATTCATTCCCCATTCCCCACACCCAGTGCTCCACGCAATAGGTGCCCCCAGTACCCACCACCAGGCTCTCCCATCCCTCCAGCCCCATCCCTCCAAGTCCCTCAGTTTGTTTCTATGTCCAAAGTCTCTGTTGTTTCATTTCTCTCCCTGGAGTACCCTACTTCCCATTTACTTTCCTTCTCCCACTGTCCTCCAGGTTATCCCTCATGCACAACAAGTAAGTGAAACCATGTGATACTTGACTTTCTCTACTTGGCTTATTTCACTCAGAATAATCTCTTTCAGTCCAGTCCATGTTGCTACAAAAGTTGGATATTCATCCTTTCTGATGGAGGCATAGTATTCCATTGTATATATGTACCACATCTTCATTCATTCATCTGTTGATGGGCACCTTGGCTCTTTCCACAGTTTGGCGATTGTGGCCATTGCTGCGATGAACATTGGGGTGCATATGGCCCTTCTCTTCACTACATCTGTATCTTTGGGGTAAATGCCCAGTAGTGCAATTGCAGGGTCATAGGGTAGCTCTATTTTTAACTTTTTGAGGAACCTCCACACTGTTTTCCAAAGTGGCTGCACAAACTTGCATTCCCACCAACAGTGTAAGATAGTTCCCCTTTCTCCACAGTTCCTCCAACATTTGTTGTTTCTTGTCTTGTCAATTTTTGCCATTCTAACTGGTGTAAGGTGGTATCTCAGTGTGGTTTTGATTTGAATTTTCCTGATGGCTAATGATGATGAATATGTTTTTATGTGTCTGCTAGCCATTTGTATATCTTCTTTGGAGAAGTGTCTAATCATGTCATTTGCCCATTTTTTTGACTTGATTATCTGTTTTTTTGGGTGTTGAGTTTGAGAAATTCTTTATAGATCTTAGATATCATTCCTTTGTCTGTAGTGTCATTTGCAAATATCTTCTCCCATTCCGTGGTTGCCTCTTTGTTTTGTTGACTGTTCCCTTTGCTGTGCAGAAACCTTTTATCTTGATGAATTCCCAAAAGTTCATTTTCACTTTTGTTTCCTTTGCCTTTGGAGAGTCTTAAAATAAGTTGCTCTGGCTGATGTTGAAGAGGTTACTGCCTGTGTTCTCCTCTAGGATTTTGATGGATTCCTGTCTCAGGTTGCAGTCTTTCATTCATTTTTAGTTTGTCTTTGTGTATGATGTAAGAGAATGGTTGAGTTTCATTCTTCTATACATAGCTGTCTAATTTTCCCAGTACCATTTATTGAAGAGAATGTCTTTTTTCTGTTGGATATTTTTTTCTGCTTTGTCAAAGATTATTTGACCTTAGAGTTGAGGGTCTATATCTGGATTCTCTACTCTGTGCCATTGGTCTATGTTTCTGTTTTTGTGTCAGTACCATGCTGTCTTGGTGATCACAGTTTTGTAGTAAAACTTGAAATCAGGCAACGTGATGCCCCAGCTTTGTTTTTCTTTTTCAACATTTCCTTAGTGATTTGGGGTCTTTTCTGGTTCCATAAAAATTTTAGGATTGTTTATTCCAGCACTTTGAAAAATGTTGGTGAAATTTTGATTGGGATAAAGATTGCCTTTTTTAAAAATATTTTTTTTTAGTTATGAAAAGTGATCTATGCTTTCCTTTTCTGTAAATATATTAAGTGTTTGAGATGGCCTTATTTCTATTGATAACTGTTCGCAAATCTGTATTTTAGAGAAACTTATGTGTATTTCTCTTTCTTGTTCTCATGGATAGAAAAAGTGCCAAATAATAAAAATATTTGATTTTGTCAAATAAGTGTCAATTTTCAACAATATTTTTCTTAGTAATTTCTTTCAACATGGCCATTCATGCAATATATACATAGTTTTAAAACCCCATACTAATTTTAAAAAGGGAAAAATCCTATACATTTTCTTATATGTATATTAATTTCTGATGTAAAAATAGAACATTCCTAAGCAGTCTTCTTGCGATGAATAGCACCATTGCTTCTATTTCATACAAAAAATGACACATACATTAGGCAAGATTTTATAACCTACAAAGAAGCACTACATTTTTTTTTCTCTTATTAAAAAAGAAGAGTAAAAATACATCAAACATTGAGATAATTTGGGATAAATTAGATACATCTATGTTAAGTAGAATTCAAGGGGTATATAATATGATTTTGAGTACAATGTTATAGAATTATTTTTTTCTGCATGATGCCAATTAAATAAATTTGTATATCACCAAAAAAACTTCATTAAATAGATTTGTACAAAATAATAAAATAAGCTAAAAATATGTACACCCGAAAATTTTTTTTAAAAAGTTTATTATTTTTTTATTTGACAGAGAGAAATACAGCTAGAGAGAGAAAACACAAGCAGAGGGAGTGAGAGAGGGAGAAGCAGGCTTCCTGCCATGAAGGAGCCTGATGTGGGGCTCGATCCTGGGACTCCAGGATCATGACCTGAGCCAAAGTCAGTCGCTTAACCATCTGAGCCACCCAGGCACCCCTATTTATTTTTATATCTAAGGAGTAAAATAGAATGATTACAGGAGAATTCAACTGTATTTTTATAGTTGTGGTTAATGGATAATCATATTATGTAGTTTTTTTGAAATTATCTTTTTGGTAAAAATTGAAATAAATACATAAATAAAAACTTAAATCAATTTCTAGAATTTGGAATGTTTCTCATTGTTACTCATGAAATTTTTTGTATTTTTTAAATATCAAAAATAAAGAAAAACTAGCATAAATGTGATATTTAAAATCCACCATCCTTTTTTAAAGGTACAGACTTAATTGAAGTCAATATGTCTAAACAAAAACAAAATTAAAGCTTATATTCATTTTAAATTAAAATTGAAAATTCTATGGAAATTAACATTAAATGCAAATGTAGATATATATAAAGTTCAAATTTGAAAATATAAGCAATATAAATTGAAATGGATAGCTTCTACATTGAATAATGTTTAAGTCGGTATTACATGCAGGTAAGATAACAGTTGCTTGCAAAGTAAAAGATAGAGGTTTGTTTTGTTTTATTTTTTTTTTTCCAAAGGAAGCCAGATTCATAAGGTACTTTTTTAGAAAAAATGAATTTAAAAAAATAAAAAGAGTCAAACTATAAGGTGAATTAGTACAAATGAAACAAGACCTTAGGGTATTCCTATGCAGTACATGGGAAGAATATGCATGCATGTGTTTGTGTTTTATCATTCTGAAATTTAATCCTACTCTTACAAATCAATTTCCTTCTTGTTGCTGCAAAATATTAGTGAATTTTTATTAAAAATGTGGAAATTGTGAATAGCTATTGGCAAATTAATTTTTGTAGATCATTCTGCCTTTATATTCACTGCTATGATTGGGTTCAGTCCCAACATTTCATTTGTAGTTGGGTAAAGCTAAATTACTGTTGCTATAATATATCTGAATCCAGAAATATAGATCCACCTTTTGTTGAACTAGATAATAATGATGCCAGGGGAAATAGTCAGTTAAATTATCAACTTCCTTTATAGTTAGAAGACCATGAGTGGCTTTCAGCAGATGGTAATTTCAATTTCATATTTTTACCATGCCTGTGTCAAAAGGCTTTTAAGGCAGATCTTATAATGAATCATAAAAAGCTAAATGTCCCAAGAGCAAAAGTGCTCATGCATTATATGTTTCTAATTCATCAATGGAACAAAACTTGAAAATTTGATTTATTTCTCTAAATTTCTTAGGGGACTGAAAAAAAAGGAGTAAATAATATAGCATCTGGAATTTTTCATAATTTCAAATATCATGATACAGGAACATACCTGTGGACCACTGAAATAAAATTATGAAAATGTACACAAATGAAGCTATTCTAAAAAGATTAAATGGATATTCCACATTTTTGCTACTTTTCAAGATGAGGCTAATGGCAGAGTCTTCTAAAAGATGGAATTTGATTTAAGTTAATTTTACTTATTTCTAATTTGTTTTCATTTTAGATAAATCTTTGCAAAATTAGATCTAAATGAAATCTTGTATCTTGCCAACAAAATATTTTTCTGACAATTAAAGAGCCTAGTAATTCAACTTTGCAACCATCCACCTTGTCAAAATGAAGAATGATTTGTTTTCAGAGTCACAAGCAATGCTAACTTTACCTTAGTGTAGCCACATAAATAAATATACATGAAAAACATTCAGGACACATTTAAGGAACCTATAGATATTGAAACTATAAAGAAAACAAAATATGTAAAATTCATAAATGTGTTTCCTTGATTTTCTTTCCAAACACAATCGTAGCTTCTACACTTGAAATTCTCCCCTTGAATACAACCTCCAGCAGGATTTAAGTTCTATTCTTGTGTTCTGCCTATGGAAATGTGTCCTTTAAGGGAGTTCATAAGACTGGTTGGCATTTATATGGTACCTTCCATTACTTTGTAATATTTTGTCTGGTTTTGGCTTAATGAAACAATTGGGATATATTATATAATTATGTTTTATCAATAAAAGTAGTATTATTTACTTCCATAATAGAAGAGTACATAACATGAGCAGAGTGTGTTAAACATATGTTTAGTATATTCGAATATAGTATCCAATCTTTCCTATTTTATACATGGGAAAACAAAAACTGATTTCAGTGATTTCAGATTTCAGTCTCAATAAATTGACAACAGTGCACAAATAAAAATTTATCTCTATGGATATTTAAAATGAGATACGTTAATAATGAAAACAAAGGGTGTAGGAACAACTACATATTTAACAATTATAAGTGCAAGCCCGTAAGTTCTTATAAAAAAGAGGAATTTGAAACTTGTTTTAAATGTATTTAGTATAATATGAATAGTATCCCAGTAATAGAAACATTCTAGGAACTAATAGAAAAATCAGAATAGAGTTTTAGAAATCTGACTAGACTTTAGAAATCTGAGACTTTCCTGTTGATAAGGAGGTATAGAGAAAATAGTCTGAAGGATTAAAATGAAGGATATTGCAAAAATTTTTCAAAAAATATAGATAGCCTTGTCTAAAAATATTTTTCAAAACTTGATTTATGCTACTTGATAATTATTATAGTATTAGTTCATAAATAAAAATTTTTTGTTTAATTTGATAGTCAATTCTAAAACTGGAAACTTCTCACAATACCTAAGAATACATATTTTTTATAGTATAATTTATTTCATAGTAAAATGTTTATAGGAAGTCATATAGAGCTCTTACAGTAGTAATTACTAGGAGGTTAATAAAAATTGAAAGAAAAGTGATTCATAGTTTGAGACAAACATTTTTCCAAAGAAAACCAAAAGTTTATTTAAACATATGGTTGTTATGCTATTGAAATGGAATCACTTTGCTTCATGAGCGAACCATTCAGCTTTCCCAATTTCCATTAGAATGAGAAAAATATATCCTGCCTTACCAAATCATAAGCACTTAAATATCTTCATATATTTTCATAAGTAATAACTCTGCCTTCCCAATAGAATGGTTATACCGCATATGCAAGTATGAAAGACTAAAAGGGATTTTTTTTAAGATTTTATTTATTTATTTGACACAGAGAGAGATCACAAGTAGGCAGAGAGGCAGGCAGAGAGAGGAGGAAGCAGGCTCCTTGCTGAGCAGAGAGCCCGATGCAGACCTTGATCCCAGGACCCTGAGACCATGACCTGAGCTGAAGGCAGAGGCTTTAACCCACTGACCCACCCAGGCGCCCCTAAAAGGGAATTTTTATTCCAAAATAGGTAAATGAATATGTGACACATTCAAAGTAAGTGCTAATAATGAGCTTGATTATTTCCTGAGACAATTTGTACCTTCTTAAATTATAGATTATTAGAAAATTACCAGTTTTGTCATGCTGCATGATTATTTCCTAATAATACATATTATACTCTAGGTGGATCATATGCATATTTTTGGAAAATATTATTTACAAAATTAGCATTTGTGGACTAACTTTTCACCTCAAAATGTTCACTCATTTTTTGATCATTATGTGGCAAAATTCTAATTGCCAAGACCAAAGGTTAATCTGGTAATGGCAGAAGCTCCTTAGAAAATAAGTCTTTAATGCATTAGTACTGGAAATAATATGGAAAACTAAAATGAATGAATAAATATATTGTGCTAATGGTACAAATAACTTCTAGGGAGAACTTATTTTTACTCTATTTTAATTTAATTTTATTTTTAAAGATTTTGTTTATTTATTTGGACGACAGAGAGAGTGAGAAACAGCATGAGAGGGGAAAGTGTCAGAGGGAGAAGCAGCCTTCCTGCTGAGCCAGGAGCCCTTTGCAGGACTTGATTCTAGGACTCCGGGATTTTGACCTGAGCCGAAGGTAGTTGCTTAACCAATTGACCTAGCCAAGCACCCCAGGAAAATTTATTTTTAAAGTGTTTTTTTTTTTTTTTTTCTGTTGTTTTCTGTTGTTTAGTTCTAAGGATACTTATTAGTACATGTAAACCTAATGATATTTCAAAAGACTTTATTTAAATAAAAGTACAATACATCATTTTTCTTGAGAATATCTAAAATCTTCCATAGGACCATTTTGCTACTTTAAACCATTCATTATATTTTATGCAAAAAAAATCTTACTGCTATTAAATATAAGCTCTCTGTACAGTAGAGTTTCATGATTGGGTGATGGATATGTTGACAATGAATATGTATGACTATAGAGAGTCTTACAGTGCTAAATCTTGAATTATGGGATATTTTGTCCCTAGAATTGGACTACTCTTCTAGTGGCTTGACTCCTTGTTTTCCCTAAGGTCTCAATTTAAATACTGGCTTCTTATTTAAGGACTTTCTCAACTCTTTAAAGTGTAGTAGATACTAGTGATGCACCAGCCATAACTCCTCAGCCTACTTGATTTAGTGAAGTTGTGTTCAGAAATCCCTGGCCCCCTTTTAATACCCAACACTAAATGAATGTGGAAGGGTCTCTCTGATCTGGTTTCTCAAAGGCTCATGGCCACCCAGCTGCATGCTAGTGCAACCTAGAAGTTCAGAGGAGACAACCAATGGTAATGGGAGTGGAGAGATCAATGTCCCATTCTCCACTTTCTCTGATGGAAGAATTATAAAGGTCCTCTAGTTGCCCATTATAGTAACCAGTTCATTTTCAAAATTTGATTGATGGGTTTCCTCTCTCTTGTTCTCAATATCCCTATTTTCATACTCTTGATTTCTTGGATGACCTGCCAAATAAACAATGGTGTTCAAATTTTGATCTCATTGTTTACTTTCAAAGGAATCTATACTAGGACCTGTGCAATTCTTGATAACCATATTTGTGCTACTATAGCTTGATATATTCAGATTTTTTATGAAAGACGATAAATATTGAGATACCATCAACTTACTCTATCTTATTTATTTTACATATATCCTATCAAGTTCTCATACACTAAGGTGTTTCTCTAAATTTACTTTTTTTTCCCCTATAAGAACTGGATTTTTTTTTTTTTTTTAAGATTTTATTTATTTGACAGAGAGAAACACAGCTAGGGAGGGAACACAAGCAGGGGGAGTGAGAGAGGGAGAAGCAGGCTTCCCACCTAACAGGGAGCCTGATGTGGGTCTTGATCCTGGGACCCTGGGATCATGACTTGTGCTGAAGGCAAACATTTAACAATTGAGCCACCCAGGCACCCCAAGAACTGTATCTTTACATTTTTCTCTTTCAGATATAGTCTTGTTGGTTTAAGCCAATACCAATAACATGTCAAGATATTTTGTCATCTTTCTGCTAACAAATATATGATACATCTTTCTGCACTTCATGATCAAAGCACTGCAATTATGGATTTTACCAAGTGATTACAGAGACATTAAATAAATAATGAAGAACAGAAAATGTTTTTCCTCCCTCAGTCATGGGAGTTCTAAATTTAATCTACCCACCATGTTTATGTTGTCTTTCTGGAATAATTTTTTGAAATCTGTATATTTCCTTTTGTTTCAGAAATCAGAGTATTAACATTATTACCTGATCTTTTATTTAAAATCAGTATTATCATATAAAATTTGAAATTTTGATATAGAGCTTTGTTATATTTGAAGTTACTTAAGTTCTGCTATAGGTATTGCATTTATTCCATATCATATATTATTTATCATATAATATTTATCATCTTCATTTTAGAGAAGATGAAAATGACTCTTAAATGGTTTAAATCTAGTTAAGTATATATCCAAACTTACATACTAATAGATAGTAGAATGAGAGTTGTTTCAAATCTTTCAGACACTGAAAATAATATTTTTATATTTTCACCAACATAATAATTATGCTCAGAATTTTATTTTTATATTCAAATAATTTATTTTTAAACTTTATGTATTTTTCTGCTCTGCTAATCTAGAGAAACACTGGATTACCTACTAAAACTACAATTTAAAGAGGAGGGTATCACCAGGTAATAACTTCAAATTGGGGATTGTATAATAAAGATTCTCTCTTTAAATATATATTTATTATATATCTATCTCTATCTCTATATATAATTTCTGCAGTCACAGCCAGAGAAAAATGGGAAAAAATTTAAAAAGGAACTGTTGTTTAAAAATAAAATTCTTCCACCAGTGGCTTAGTTCTAATTAGAAGGCCATTTATTGTATCCATACTGTATCAACATAACAAGAGAAAAGAATGGGTATATCTGCTAACCTCTTTTCTCAAATTATCCCTATAGCTGAGAATTATACTGGGGACTCCTTAGTCCTCCAGCCTAATAGCATTATGTTAATGATATGTTATGCCTATAGTACAGTTTTACCATGAACTGTTTTAAAATTCTTGGATAGTCATTGGGATTTATTTTGAAGTAAATTATCAGGGTTACCATTTTAAAAATATCACAGTATGTGTGTGTTTGATTTGGGGTTTATAGTTTTTTTATTGCTGATGCTATTGTTACTTTTGGGGGGGGCAAGGGGCAGAGGGAGAGGGTAAGAGAGAATCTTAAGGAGGCTTCACACCCAGTACAGAGCCTAAGCTCATGTCCCTAAGATCATAACCTGAGCTGAAATCAAGAGTTGGCCGCTAACCCACTCCAGCCACCCAGGCACTCCTCTTCTTTCTCTTTTGACCACCTGTCTCAAAACATTTGAAAAGGAATATAGCTTTCTTCAATTCTTTGTTACTCTGGAATGATATATACCAACTATTTTGTGAGCTCAGTTTTTGCCTTCTCCTTTATATATCCTATTCTAGAGATCCTTGCTATATTACCTAATAGGTAATTAAAAACTAAACTAATTTATTATGTTGCTAAACGTCCCTCTTTTTGCCATCTCCCCAGTGGACTTGTAAGGTTGTCAGTCACCTATTGACAGTTTTCTTTCTTTCTTTCTTTCTTTTTATTGTATTTTCTCTCCTCCTTCTCCTCCCCCTTCTCCTCCTCTGCTTTCTTCTTCTCCTCCTCTGCTTTCTCCTTCTTCTTCTTCTTCTTCTTCTTCTTCTTCTTCTTCTTCTTCTTCTTCTTCTTCTTCCTCTTCCTCTTCCTCTTCCTCTTCCTCCTCCTCCTCCTTCTTCTTCTTCTCCTTTTTTTACCTCATTCAGTTTTCTTTTAGGTAGGAGTTAATTTGGAATCAATCTCCTTAGATTGTGAGGAGTGATTCAGATTTCATGTTTTAATTGCCAGTTTTATAATAACATTTTACTTTTGATTCTTATTTAGGCACTATTTGTCACTTGTGTTTTTCTTATTTTTTCTCCTTTGCTCATTTTAACCATGAAAATGCTTACTTATGTGGTCTTCCCATCCATGACAATGATTAATTAGAAATTTATTCATATAAATTATATTATAATTCAAATCCATATTATCCAACATTATCCATTATTCAACATGATTTAATAATGTTATAAAAACTTTTAAAACTTTCAATATTATTTTTTTTCACCTAAAACCAATACAGTACCACAAAAGACATGTGTGCATTATTACTCAATAACAAATTAAAAATGCATAGCCCTTCTAAGTAAATAAAAAGACAGTCATATTTTCAAAAAGATTTAAATGTTTTATATCTTATTTTTATTCTTATAAATTCTAAGGCAATTCACATTTTTAGCAGAAGTTAATGTTTTTAAAGATATTTAAGACATTAATTTTGTTTACAAAATGAACATTTACCTAAAGTACACACACATACAATTTCTCCTTATACACAAGTAGTTTCCTGTCATAAACACTATTCTGAAACTTACTTTTTTCGCTTAACAATGCATTTTTGATATTGGTTTATATCAGTATTTGACCTTATTTTCAGTGGCTGCAGATTTGTACAGAATGGCAACATATTGCATCACTCCTTTCCTGATGAACATTTAGAGCATTTTTGAACATTTACTCATACAAGTAATACTTGAGCAATTTTGAACACAGTTGTTTTGAGTGTGTAAATAACATTTTACATTAAATTAGTAGACCAAAAAAAATACAAACTTGTATTTATTGCTTTTATTTATACCAATTTCCCTCTGTCAAATTTTCAAGCTTAGTATTCTGCCACCAAAAAATACCAGTTGTTGGTTTTTTTACAATAGTTCATTACTCTAAGGCTCACAAAAACTGTGCTTACTGTATCTATTTTAATTCAATATGGTAACTTCATATGGCATATTTTACAAAACACAGATAACAATCATTCTTCTCCCTTCACATTTTATGCTTCTTACCTCACACAAAGAAATTATAGTTTACTCTTCCAAATTCCAATGATACAATTGTCATAATAACCATAAGAAATAAAATTGTATTACTTTTCCCTGACATCCTTTAAATTATTATTGTATTTTACGCATACACCCAGAAAACATTTTTTTTTTTAAGATTTTATTTATTTATTTATTTGATAGAGACACAGAGGAAGAGCTCAAGTAGGCAGAGGCAAGCAGGGGGACAAGCAGAGGGAGAAGCAGGCTCCCACTGAGTGGGGAACCCATTAAAGGGCTGGATCCCAGGACTCTAGGATCATGACCTGAGCTGAAGGCAGCTGCTTCACTGAGCCACCCAGGTAACTCACAGGAAACATTTCTTGGGTTTTCCCATTTCCCAAGAGATTAGTGTTGTCAGTTGATGTTATTTTCCTTCAGCCAAAAGAAAATCTTTTGATATTTCCTGTGGTACAGGTTTGCTAACAAGTTTTTGTAGTTTTTGTTTACCTTCAAATGTTTTTATTTCACTTCTATTTTAAAGAAAATTTTTACTATATATTGATAGATTTATAGGTTAATATTTGCACTTCAAAAATGCCATTTTATTATCTTTTGTTCTTTATTGTTTCTTTGCTGTTCTGCTTTTTATTGTTTCTAGTGAGAAGTCTGCCATATTTGCCTCTTTATATAAAGTGTTTTTATCTCTGCATTCAAATTTTCCACATTTTTTTCTTCAGTGTTAAACAGTTAAACTCTGATGTACCTAAATGTGACCTTTTTTTCTATTTATTGTCCTTGGATTTCAATTGTGTTTTTGGTAATTATGTGTTGATAATCTTTTAAAGTTGTATTTTGAAAAAAATTCCATTGTTTCTTCCCAGGCCTACTAATGTAATCTTGTGGGACTCCTTCATTTTCCTTTACATTTTTTTAAAACTTGTTCTTCCTCAAATTAGTACTTTTTAATGGTCTACTGATTTTTTCCTGTTATTTCCAATCTGCTTTTAAGGTCATCCAATGACATTTTAAAATTCAGACATCTTACTTTTCTATAAATTCTAATTATTCACTTATAGTTTCCATTTCTCTGCTAAATTTCTGATTATTCCTTACAACTGCAATTTCTTTTAATTCTTTGTATATATATCCTTTGTTTTATTTTTTAAAGATTTTATTTATTTTTTTGATAAGAAAGAGAGGAAGAGCACAAACAGTGGGAGAGTCAGAGGGAGAAGGAGAAGCTGGTTCCCCACAGATGTGGGGCTTAATCCTGGGGCCCTGAGATTATAATCTGAGCAGAAGATAGATGCTTAGCCTACTGAGCGCCTCAGGTGCCCCCATATGTACATCCTTTTAAAACTTGGAATTAATTTATAGTATCTGCTTTTGAATTTTTGCCCACTGAATCTAAAATTTGGTTTGTCTATGTTCAGCTTCTTTTGGATGCCTTTTATTTATCTGTGTTTGAAAAACTACATGTTTATTTTCACATTTCATAATAGGATATCATGAATAATATATTGTAGAGAATCTTGATTTTGTCATATTCCTCTAAAGAATTAATTTTTGTTTCAGCGGATTGATTGCAGATTGACTGCAGATTGATGACATTTGAACTTGTGTAGGATTGGTTTTATGCATTTGTACAGTAGGTCCTGTAAGTTCAAGTAGTTTTCTAAGCCCCTCTAACTTGTTGGGATTCAAACTCCAAACTTTGGTTTTAAGCTTTGTTTGGACTGGTGTAGAGTTATAGGGGACACACCCTATAGTGACAAAACCTTCCTCATGGCAATCACTTCCCTATCCGCGGTACCACCGAAGTGGCAGCCCAGGATTGGTCTATCTGACTTCCGCAGACGTGACGCGCTCGTGGCCGCTGCATATTTCTATGACTCCCGTCCTCATGTGCACTGCATGGACTGGTGACCTTTACAGTGATTGGGCCTTATCCTCTCCCCCTCCCTTTTCCCGCCTCCCTGCTCACCCAATATATTCCGTGGCACTGCCTTAATAAATGAGATCCTGCTTCGACAGACCTCCCGGCTCGGGTGTGTTTTTGGCTGCCGACACTCATCATCCTGCTCGACCCCACCTTTTTCCCCTGGCTGGACCAGGGGAGAAACCCCAAACCTTATAGCCCAGGAAGGAGCTACAACTGGCACCCAACATGGGGCATGAATCGTCGACAGGCTAATCGGACCACAGGTGAGTGTACCCCCATCAAATATGGGGCAGTCTAGCTCTAAGAATGACCCCTCCCTTGACTCCCTTAGGGTTCTCCTCAGAAGCAGAGGGTTGGAATTGTCAGACAACCCAGCAATCCAAACGTGGAGAGCCCTCATCAAGGTTGCCCCTTGGCTCCCAGAGGCAAATTTGTTCGATTGGGATACCTGGGACAGAATTGAACAACTCCTTCGTAAGGCCCAAGTTAATAGAGGAGAAATCCCTCCCCTCGGGGCATTCCCTACCATCACCGCTATTAAAAGCTGCTTTCCGCCCCATCCTGTTCGCCCTATAGAGAGAGTTCAGGGGGCCCCCGAGGCTACCCACTCTCAGAGGGACTGCCCAAAAGCCCCCCCCCCACTCGATGAGCCAAGGAAGCCCTCTCAAGAGCCCGAGACCGGTCCCCCTAATCCGTTTGACTCTGCCCCTTGGCCACCCAGGGAGGAAACCGGCGGGCCCTCAAAATGGCGTCCACCTGAGGCGCCCTCCTCCTTCAACCCTTTTCGGGCGCATTCGGCCCCTCCCCACCATATCCAGTAAAGCCATCTGGTGCGCCCGGGGTTTTCCCCCTCCTCTACCCCTGAGGCGTGTCACCTTTTTCCGGTGAACGTTAACCCAGGGGGTAACAGACCTGCATTTGGTATCCGTGGGAACCGCAGGATCTCAAGGAACTGAAAAAGGCAGTCACGGAAGATGGCCCCAATTCCCCCTGGGCAGAGACTATCCTGCAGGGGCTCGCCCATCAAAACTGCACCACTCAGGACTGGAAGAACCTAGCTAAAGCTGTTCTCCCTGGGCCCATGTATATCCTATGGTGTGCCTTTTTCAACAATGAGTGCCACGCGCAGGCCGAAAGAAACCAGGCCACTAACCCTCCCATACCCATCACTTTTGGGATGTTATCAGGGACTAATGGTCAATTCTCCATGGGCGTACAGCAGGCGGCTATACCTGCCCCGTATCAGGAACAGGTCTGAGCCCTAGGCTTAGCTGCCTGGAGAAAGTTAGAGGAAGGTCCATCAGAACCCCCAATCTCTGGTGTCACTGAAAAGGCATCAGAGGATCTGTCCTCTTTCATAGACAGGGTAGAAAAGAGCCTGCAAAGAAAGTTCCCTCCGGGCCCGCTGAGAGACCAGTTTGTTAAGATGCTTGTATGGGAAGGTATGATAGCCGATCATAAGCTAGCCTGTGCTGGTTTGAAAGAGCGGTCTATGGGAAGGTGGATAGTGGCCACTAAGGACATCGGCACTATGTCCCATCAGGCCCAAACCATGACATCGATGCTTAAAGCCTCCCAGGAAAGTAATATAGCTGACCTCATTTGTGCCCTTCAACAGGCATTCCCGGGGAAAGGAGCCATCACTGGTGCGGGGCTTGTTTTAAATGTGAACAACCAGGCCACTTTAAGAAGGAGTGTCCTCAAGGGAACTGGGGCGGGACACCTTCCCCAAAGGGCTCCTCTTCTCAACCCCCATGCACTCCTTGCCCTAGATGCAAAAAAGGATTTCATTGGGCCAAGGATTGCAGATCTAAAATAGACATTACAGGAAAGCCTTTAAACTCTCTGAGGGGCGGCCCCCAGCCCCATTAAATAAGGGGAGAACATCCACTAGAGCTCATTGGAAAGTGCCTCTGGTGCCAGGCGTTAGGTCAAAAATGACTATTGCTATCGGGGGAAAGAATTTCAAATGCCTCATTGATACTGGGGCAGATAGGACAGTTCTAAGGAGGGAGGAAGTCCCTCCCCCATGGAAGCTCCTACCCGGACCCCCATTACTGGACCCAGGGACAAACAGAGTCTTTTCAAACTGCCTCCTGGCTTCCGTGGAAGGATCTGGATGGCAGTGGCGGAGAGGTGCACCCCCTAGTGGCCTCCTGGCTTTCCGCCAACCTGTTGGGGCAGGATATATTGGGTGAAGCGGAGGTCTATATCACCATAGATCACAAAGCACTGTATAATGACCTTTTAGAGGACGAAGAGTATCAACAGCAATTCAAACAGGGAAGGGCGTCTCACCCTAACTATAGGGATGACCCCTCCTTTGAAGCCATACGGAGGGGGGAACCAAGGCCTTTCTTACAGCAACACCCCAATCCTAAAGGCCACTGCTCACCTGGAACCTTTAAAGATCAAGTGGCTTCCAGGCCCCCCCATTTGGGTTGAGCAGTGGCCTCTTCCTCAACATAAACTTAAGCAACTCCATTTACTGGTGCAACTACAGCTGAGAGTGGGCCACCTTAAACCATCTATTAGCCCGTGGAGCTCCCCAGTTTTTGTTATCCAAAAGGCTAACGGAAACTGGAGGTTCCTACACGACCTTAGGAGAATCAATGAAAGAATGCTCCCCTTTGGTACTCCCCAAAGGGGGCTCCCTTGGATCCCAGCCATTCCCAAGCATTACCACCTCATAGTTATTGACATCAAAGACTGTTTTTTCTCCATACCTTTGAGCCCTGAGGATTCTGAAAAATTTGCCTTCTCTGTTCCATCCCTTAATTTAGAGGGTCCTGACCAGAGATTTGAATGGACGGTCCTACCGCAGGGGATGGCTAATAGTCCCCCCATATGTCAATTCTTTATGTCTAAAATCCTCAGCCCACTCAGACAAAAAGATCTTCTGCTGTATGTTTATATGGAATATATCATCCTTGGGGTGAAACAAAGTGACCAATTAGATCAACTTTTCCAGTCCTGCCTTCATTTACTTCTTGGGCTGGGATTTCAAATTGCACCTGAAAAAATTCAAAAACTCCCCTCTCGTTCAAGATTTTAGGATCCCTCCTAGAATTAGATGTGGTCTCTCTAGTTAAACCCCAACTCCAAATACAGGAGAGCTATTCTCTTCCTCAGCTTCAAAAACTTCTCGGAGAAATCAATTGGATGAGGCCCTGGATTTCTATTAGCACGGAGGAACTTACCCCTCTATTTGATCTGCTCCGAGGGCCAGATTTGTCCTCAACAATCCTGTTAAAACCCACACATATAAATACCCTCCTTAAAGTTCAAAAGGCCATTAACCACTCCTGCCTGAGGAGATATGATCCCTCATTGCCTTTAACTCTCTATATTTTCAGTGGGAAATCCCTCCTTACAGGTCTCCTAGCACAAGAAGGAGACCCCATTCATTGGATTCACTTATCTGTCGGAGGAGCCCCCCGAGTCTATGCCATTCTAGATCAACTTGCAGACTGCATTAGCAAAGGGAGGGATTTGTCTCTCTGCCTTTCTGGCCACCAACCTCATGTACTCATTGTTCCTTTCAGACTAGCCGATTTTACATGGTTGCAGAGAAATAACAATCGTATTGCAATTGCCATGGAGGGATTTTTTGGGCGTGTCGATTATCATTATGGTCCCTACAAATGGATGAGCTCCTTTTCCCAATTAGATTGGGTGCCACCCAGACAGTTCTTGCCGAAGGCTGATCCTTCCTATCCCACAGTTTTCACTGACGGGGGAAGGGAGGGAGCAGCCATAGTCATTTTTCCACCCTTCATGCAGGGAGATGAAGATCCTATGACTATTGTTCATGATGTGCAGGGTTCAGCACAATTCAAGGAGCTTTATGCCATTGTCCTAGCGCTACAAGAATTATCTGAAGCATTCAACCTATTTACTGATAGCCTCTATGTTGCTAACTTACTCCCTAATCTCCCTTGGTCCTACATCAAGCTCGATGAAAATCCCATTACCCCTCTGATGATTCAAGCGAGAAACCTATTAAAGCAAAGAACTAACCCTATATTTCTGCAACACCTTCGGGGGCACCAGCGTTTCCCCAGTATTCTATCTGAGGGCAATGCTCTCGCTGACTCCCTAGCCTCTACCCTCCAAGTTTGCCCCACTCAGGAAGAAGCCGTGGCCTTTCATGACCTTACCCATGTTAACTGGCGAGGCTTACATTATAAGTACCCACACATACCCATAAAGGAACTCAAAAGGATAGTTCAAACATGTAAATCTTGTTCACCCTTCCTGCAAGTACCCCCCTTGCAGGAAGCCGGAGTCAATCCTCAGGGACTAGCACCAAATCATTTATGGCAAACCGATGTTACTCATTACATTCCTTTCGGGAAACTTAAATTTCTATTTGTGATTGTAGATACTTTCTCTCATGCCTGTTGGGCCACAGCACATGCTGGAGAGAAAACAAAACATGCCATAAGTCATCTTTTACAATGTTTTGCTGTTCTGGGCCTTCCCAAACAACTTAAAACTGATAATGGCCCTTGCTTTGCTAGTAAATCCTTTTCCACATTTGTGGAACGCTGGAACATTCGACATAATACAGGTATACCATACAACCCCACCAGACAGACAATTGTAGAATGGCAAAATCGTACTTTAAAAACTCAATTAACAAAACAGAAAGGGGGACTATCCTCCCCCCATGATCAGTTGAAAATGGCACTATGTACTTTAAATATTTTAAATTTTTCCAAAGAAGACAATCTCTCATCATTCCAAAAACATTGGGCTACCACAATGAAATACTGTGCCATTAAAGTCCGGTGGAAGGACCCTCTCACAGGAGCCTGGAGAGGTCCTGACCCCCTCTTAACCGTTGGAAGAGGTTTTGGATGTGTATTCCCTATTGATGAAAATAAACCTATATGGATTCCTGCTAGAAATATTAAATACCATCCTCCCACTGATAATGATTCTCCTCCCCCTGAAAATGATGAACCCAACCCAAGGAGTTCTGCCTCTTGAGATCTTGTGTTTTTTTTTTTTTTTTTTTCTTTCTCTTGACAGGAATGCAGAGACCCTGGTGGACCCTTTGCCTTACTATTACTGGACTCCTCATTGTCTCCCTCCTTCTGTTCGTTGGGAGGCTTGCTGCTTCTATGCCAACAAGTCTGGCATTGTCAAAAACAAGATTAAAGAGCTCCAGGAGGACCTAGAGAAGCAGCGCACAGACCTTCGTGACGACTTCTTTTTGACGGGACTGCGTGGCTGGGCCCCTTGCCTACTCCCCCTTCTTGGTCCCCTTCTCACTTTTCTCACTTTTCTTACTTTCGGCCCCTGTATCTTCAATAAGGTCATACAGTTCATTCAGAAGCGCATTGAGGCAGTGCAATGAATGTCCAAGTGCACTACCAACGCCTGGCCACTTGCCCCGATAGGGAAGAGTGCCTATATGGAGGTTTATCGCGACCCTAAGGGCCCCCTGAGCCAATGATGGGTAAGACCCTGAGTATGCTGGGGCAACCTAAGACAGGCTCAGGGTGAGGCATCACCCCTTAATCCCCTCGGGGTGATCGGAGCGATGTGGAGTTTCCAAGGACGGGTAAGATCCATGTAAGTTGCATACCAACCTAAGACAGGGTTCTGACGCCATGAGGTCAGGATACCGAGGACGGGTAAGGATGTCAATTGACATGGATAACCTAAGACAGGAGCTTCACCTATTGATTCGCTGCGGGGAGGCATAACAAAACAAAAAGGGGGAAATATAGGGGACACACCCTATAGTGACAAAACCTTCCTCATGGCAATCACTTCCCTATCTGCAGTACCGCTGAAGTGGCAGCCCGGGATTGGTCTATCTGACTTCCGCAGACGTGATCCGCTTGTGGCCGCTGCATATTTCTATGAGACTTCCATCCTCATGTGCACTGCATGGACTGGTGACCTTTACAGTGATTGGGCCTTATCCTCTCCCCCTCCCTTTTCCCGCCTCCTCGCTCACCCAATATATCTGTGGCACCGACTTAATAAACGAGATCCTGCTTCGACAGACCTCCCGGCTCGGGTGTGTTTTTGGCCGCGGACACTCATCATCCTGCTCAACCCCACCTTTTTCCCCTGGCTGGACCAGGGGAGAAACCCCAAACCTCGTAGCCCAGGAAGGAGCTACATAGAGTGGGTATTACTCCTAACAAATGACCTTTCTTGTCTTTCCACCTAGGTGAGACAAGCTATTAATATAGACACTACACAATAACAGCTATTTCTCCAGTATGTCTACCATTGCTTCATTTCTGGTATCTCTATTCTGTTCTCAAACCCACAGAAGCTGCTCTCTGGTATGCCCCCAGATAATATTGCCCTAGGAATGTGTAGCCTATCCTTTATCCAAAGACTGCTGAGGGTCTTCACCCAGCTATTGCTCTCCCCTACACACACCCACTATATATAGTTGTGTAGTTGGGCCCCAGCACAGGTCTTTATGTTTGGAAGATTGTCCTAAGGCAGAGAATTAAGCAATTATGGAGCTATATCATGAATTTCCCTTTTCTCAGTGATTGTGGTCTTAGCATTGCTTGCTAGTTACTCAATCATGCTGGAATTCAGTACAAAACAATAATTTAGAAAAATGGAGCTGCTTAAAATTAAGGAATGTGTTTATTCATGCATACATTGTGAATCACATCCTTTAGTTTTAAAAACACAAAAATAGGGGCGCCTGGGTGGCTCAGTGGTTAAGCCTCGGCCTTCGGCTCAGGTCATGATCCCAGAGTCCGGGGATCGAGCCCCACATAGGGCTGCCTGCCTGGCGAGAAGCCTGCTTCTCCCTCTCTCACTCCTGCTGCTTGTGTTCCCTCTCTGGCTGTGTTTCTCTCTATCAAATAAAAGAAATCTTAAACACACACACACACACACACACACACACACACAAATAGCATCCATTAAAAATTGCATGATGAAGCAAACAAAAGCATATCAGTAGCAGATTCTCATTTATTCTCATTATCTATGACAGACTATGTTAAAGAATATTAATGAAACTATAACATTTAAGTAACATGTTACAGAATAATGTATGTTAATTGATAATGTATATTAAAATAAATTCTCTTTATTTTAAACTACACAAGTAGCAGTCACAACAACTAAATATATGTTAATCTTTAACCTCAATAATTTTTCCAACCGAGAACATAGAAATTATATATAAATTTTCTTTTTTTTGAAATTAAATATAAATTTTCTGATTACACTGCCTTCAACCAGAAATGTATAAGAAACTCTTACATTAAAGGCTCTACCATGTGGAAGATGGTATCAGTATTTAAAAAATTATTAAGTCAAAAAAATAGATCCAATCACAAATGTAAGGTAATGGTCATAAACAACTTCTGCTTTATAATCTACCTTATATAATTAACTTATTACTCAGAGAAACATGTATAATCTAAATATTTGTCAATATCAACTATGATATTGCTTTCAACAATATACCATGTTTTGAGTACCACTTTATTTCCACAGATTTATTATTTTATCTATGATCACTTAAAATTATTTACTTGTGTGTATTCCATATTATTCACTTTATCATTTATGGTCTCTGTTTCCTTAAATTTTGCCGTTACATTATGTTATTTTTTTTTTTCCATTTTCTAAATTGAGCTCTGCTAGTTCAGAGTTGTTCTCCTTAGGTTTTCTTAGCATATCCTTCCTGAGCTCTTCTATCTCTAATTATGTCTCTGATTTTACTGGAACAAATAATTACTTGAATAAGATTTTTTAAATCATAAGAATAATAAAGCAATTTTCATGTATACTGTTGGAACAGCTTTTCAGTGAGCATTTTTACTTGTCATTTGATTTTCCTCTGCCTTTTTTCATCTATTCTTATGGCATCTTTGCATATATCCTGTATGGTACCTTTTGAGTTATGTTCCCTTATGAAATCTCTTGTCAGAAAATTAATATAAAGGAAGCATCCAGGCCCTGTTAGAGGCTTTCAGATGAAGGGTTTTGTTTGTGAATTTAGTTAGCTTTCACTTTTTAACCAGTAAATGGGAATAGGCAGCTATGGTCAAATCAACATCTATTTTTCAGTTGTAAACATAGAAAAAGAGACTGCTTTCTGAGAACCCTAAACTGTGGGATTCCTCTTCAACTGCAGAGTTTTCTGTTGATTTCCAATGTAAGCCCTGAGAAGCTCCAGCTGCCACTTGGTGCATCCCATTACCCCTCTTGTAAGTAAACTATTTTGATTTTACTTCCTTGGGTGTGACTTTTATCTTGGAGAAATGAAATCGGTTGGTTCTTTCTTGAGATCACCTTTGACATTACCTGTTTCCAGTGTTTTCACACAAAGCCTTCCTGCTCTATTCCCATACTTTTGAAAGCCTTTTCCTCACGCATTAAGTTTTGGTGTTTTACATTTTCTTTAAGAGTTCTATTGAAGACAGAGTTTGTATGTTTCTCATTTTCCTTGTTGTTTTTGATTTATTTCTACAAGGGAATTATGTTCTTCTGCTATGTTCAGACAGGCGGGCATGCTGTAGTGAGTTACTCATGTAATGGATAACTTTATATTTGATTTTAGTAGTGTGTTTAATAAATAATGGAATCTGCATTATCCTATTGACTTAAATATGGAAGAAACTTAAAGTGAATTGTCTCATATCAATCTTTTCAGTTTCCATATTTTCTAAAAAAACTTTAATTCTTTTTTTAAAAAATATTTTATTTATTTATTTGACAGAGAGAAACACAGCTAGAGAGGGAACACAAGCAAGGGGAGTGAGAGAGGGAGAAGCAGGCTTCCTGCCGAGCAGGGAGCCCAATGAGGGCCTGGATCCTGGGACTCTGGGATCATGACCTGAGCTGAAGGCAGTCACTTAACCAACTGAGCCACCCAGGCGCCCCATTTTTTTTTTTTTTTTTTTTTTTTTTTTTGAGAGAGAGAGTGAACATGTGCAATGAGGCATGGGAAGGGGTAGAAGGAGAAGGAGAGAGAAAGAATCTTAAGCAGGTTCCACAGTCAACATGGAGCCTGAGATGGGGCTGGATCTCATGGCCCTGAGATCATAACCTGAGCCAAAAATCAAGTACTGGATGCTTAATGAACTGAGCCACCCAGGTGCGTTTAAAAATCCTTGATTTTGAAATCTAGTTTATTAAATTATTCTTCTTAAAAGGATTTCTCTACTCTCATAATTTATGTTGACATTTCCCTTATGTTCTCTAGCCATTCTGACAACAGATTTGTAGCTTTTATACTTGAACAGCATCAGTTAGGTTCTACAGAGTCTATTTCCCCATATCACCTTAGTTAAAAAGTCTCTATATAGTAGAGCCACTATTGATCTTTCTACTTTTTTCATAATGTGTGAAAAGCCCTCTTTCTGAATATTGAAGATTTTTTTTTTTTATTTTTGGAGAGCTTCCACTATTATTTAATCAAGGAATGCTCACTGATGATCAGGAAAAAAAGGAGAAGCCTTATAACATAGTAATAAACAAATCAATATTAACATCCATGATCTGACAGTTTACAAACAAAATTTTTCAAAATCAAAATTTTGAAAAGTTTAAAAGGGTTTTAAGACAATCAAAAGGATGAATTACCGATAATTTCCAAACAGCACCTGATGTTGCTCCTATCCAAATTACCATTTTGACAAAATCACCTCTGCCTGCTCTCACATTTGGCATTGCCTTACTATGCCTCAGACTTTGTTATCAAAACAGGCCATCATGAACTTTTCCACCGTTCTCTACATATAAATGTGCTGCATTCTTACTCTAACTTTATTTTTTCTTCTTGTGACAAATCATAAGCTGTTGTTCTCTTCTGCTCTTGGGTTTTGCTTTTGTGTGTGTGTGAGTGCCATTAAGGATACTCTTTAAAACCTAGCTTAATATATCTCTTCTCTTAAGACCACTGAGACCTGCCTTTATTCTATGTTTTGCTAATTCCTTCCTCTCTTCCTGAAATCATCATACTGCTATATGATTTATTTTACTTTATTTTACTTGATTCTTAAGAGGGTGGTATATTACATTTTTGCATTTGTGGATCTGAGTACACTTTCTGGAATATAGGAGTCAAGCCATAAATATTTGGAAAATTAATCATGTGATGAAAATTATACTGATTATTACTATGCTACCTAAAACCATAGGATATCATCTATGATGAGCTATGAGTTGAGAATTCTTTAAGATGCTTCTAAAATAATAGATTTGCATCATTTTTCTGCCTTTTAACACACTCATGTAAACTAAATGTATAAGGTTTATTTTGATCTCATCATTATTTCTCAATAACTGAATTTGAATATGATATATATTCTTCCCTCTCATGTTTTTGGCTGAAATAATGAAAATAAAATCACCTTATGAAACTTTATATATATTATAAGTAAATTATAAGTCAAAGGGAATTGGTGGAGTACTTGAAGCACTTCTATATAAATTTCATTTAATTCTATCTGATCCTCATTTAATTGTGATATAAAATATTTTTAAAATCAACACGTGTTGATTATAAGAGTATGGGACAGCAATGAACTAGAAAATGGAAAGCAAAAACCACAATTAATAACGCTGTCCATAGGCAACTGCTCTTTATGATTTGTGGATTTTCTACCAGCTTTTTTCCTTAATATAAAAAAAATTAATATTTATAAAAGTAAGATAATATGGTATTTAAAATGTTATAATGACTTGCCCAATAATGTTACATAGGAAGTGTTTTTCATACATTATGGAAGGAATGTTTGTGTTACCTCCAAATTCGCATACTGAAACCTTCGCTCCCAATGTAGCTCTGTTTAGAGATAGGATCTCTAAGTAATTTGGGTTAGATGAGGTCATAAGGGTGGGCCTCTGATCCAATAGGAATGGTATCCTTATCAGAAGAGACACCAGTGGGGGTGGGGATCTTTCTCTCTCTCTCTCTCTCTCTCTCTCTCTCTCTATATATATATATATATATATATATATATATATATATATGCACAAATGAACAAAGAAGAAATTGTGGGAACACATAGCAAGATTGTAACTACCTTTACAAGTCAAGAGAGGAGGTGTCAGAATCAAACCTATCTTGCCAGCACCTTGATTTTGTACTTCCCAGACTTCAGAATAGTGAGAAATAAATTTTTGTTGTGGAAGCCACCCAGCCTGCGGTATTTTGTTACAACATCCTGAAGCAAACCAAAACATCAGGTTATACAATATACAGTTAAACATAAGTTAATTAGTTTTATGCTATTTAATCTTATAGATATATTTTATTTTATTTTATTTTTTAGATTTTATTTATTTAGTTGACAGAGATCACAAGTAGGCAGAGAGGCAGGCAGAGAGAGAGGAGGAAGCAGGCTCCCCACTGAGCAGAGAGCCTGATGTAGGCCTAATCCCAGGACCCTGAGATCATGACCTGAGCCGAAGGCAGAGGCTTTAACCCACTGAGCCACCCAAGGCGCCCTTTATAGATATATTTTAAGTTATTTATCTAATATCAAATTTGTACAATATTTCTCAATTTTCTGTGTTTAAAAATTTCTTACTGTCATGCCCTATGTATAATTTGTTTTCATCTCAGCTTGAGATAGATTCCTAGAGAAGGACATACTTGGTCAAAGAATATAAACATTTTTAGGAATTTGATACATATTGCATTGGATGAAAATTCAGATCAAATATGTTTTCAAATACAACTTAATATTGTACCAGTTTAATTCATTGAGAAAACCATAAACTAAACTTTGAACAGCAATGTCCTTGTTGAATGAAGCATTGGCTACTACTGTAGGCCTTGCACAACATAGTCTTTTCCAAAGCAGCTTTACTTATCTTTGAGTTGGCCTAGATATGCATACAACCACACTGGTTTGTTTGTTTTGTTTTGTTTTATGTTGTGTTACATTTAAACACTGGTTAAGAATTTCTTCATTTTCATTTTGGCTTTTAGGAATTTGAAAATTATTGTCTTCGTCAAATATTTTCAGTGTAAAAATCTCAAAAAATAACCAAGCAAATGGCCAAGGAAATAATGTCCATGATTTTACCCAACTCTAAGTTAAACAATCATCTCTGCTTCAGTCTTTCTCTTGGTTTTCCAAGTATCCTTTGAACATATTAAAATTGTTTACATGTCTGAAAGAGGTATTTTTTTGGTGAGATTATTTGCTTCTCTTGGAACCAAAGTGTATTTGAATTAGATAACTATATATATGATTATAGTCATATGTAACTTTTATTCTAAGGTATATATAATATGTTTTTGTATAACTTACGTAAGTGACACATAGATGTAGTCTATCTAAATTATGTTACAAATAGATATAACTATGTATATATACACATATATAGTTTCTAATTGTATTTTTTATTATATTGTTCGCAGCCTAGGCTTCTCTTTTTAAGACACATAAAATATAAAATTCTGGTTAGTTACTTCCAGAGGGATATTTATTGCTCAAGTTAATTTAAAAACAAATAACTACATTTAGGCTTATATATCTACAACTCTAAAATTCATATTTAAAATGTATGTAAGTGTACTTAACAAGTTTTAGATTAATTGCTGTTGTTTACTAGTCATTTTCTAGATCTAACTGGTGCTTTAAAAAGCTATGCAGGTCAGTGGTATTAGAATAATTAACTTTCTCCACAACAGGTAGTTCATTCTCTGTGATGAAAATATCATACTACTATAGGTTTTCCTGCTATGGGAAACATTTTTAAATGCTATATACCACAGAGAAAGAGAGTTCCCACATTGGGTTGTCTGGCACAGAAAATCAAGACTTAATGTATTTTCTTAAATCTTTAAGTCAAATAACAACCCAGAAAAAGCACTATGTTTTCCCTATGCCTTCATTATGCTTAAAATCTTAGATTCTTACCAGGCCATTGGGGAGGAGGTGCAGTTATGTGTATCTCAGTTTGAGCAGCAGAGCTACATATAACACTGTCTCTTAGCTCACGCTTGATTGAATATTTCCACTGTTATAATTCCTTACTAAAATGCAATAGTAAGCATTGACATTGTTAGCTAGATAATCTGCAATGTTCATAAATTACAACATTATTATGAATTACATTTTTATAGAAGTTTTTACTTTACATCACAAAAAGTTTTACTTTGAGACTTTTAACATAAGTTATTTAAGTTTTATTTTGTATTTTGTTTAAAGAAAGAGTCAAATACTTTTAAAAGTCATGTGTTTTTGAATTTATATTTAGAGTCTGGGGGACTTAGATGCCTTGAGTCTAAGAAGGTTGGTGCTACAAACCCAGAACATTTTCCAGCAAATATGCATTGAAGGATGAGGGCATGTGTGGGGCTCTGTATTCATTGCCCCAGAGCAGGGTTCTTGCTGGCTTTCTAACTGGGACTGCCTTAGCAACGACTTGCATGTGTTCCCACTGTGGTCATGAAGCCAGGTAACTACTACAGGGATTACCTGTGATGACAGTTCCTAGCCATAATCTCACCTCTAAGCCTAAACTGACAGTACCTTGCTTCATTTCTGTGTGCAGGACACTCTTCTCCTAACCAGGCTTCTTGGTTGCCATTATATTCTTAAAATACAATCAGGAAAGTGGAAGGACTTGAAGTTTTTGAGGCAAAACTGTTGCCAATGGGAATGAAATTCTGTAAATACATTATTTTCTCTCATGTTACCTCCTCTATTATTTTTATGTACTCTTAATAGCTTTACAAAATCTCCATAAAAGTCTCCATTGAGACCTTAATAGTCAGCTTGCCATGATGCTCTAGCCTGCTTGGTAATATACTTCCATATGCTTATTCTCCCTCCATCCCTCCTTACATTTTTCTCCATATATTCTGCTTCCCTGGAAATGTACTCTCTAATAAACTACTATGACATAAACATTTCCTTGGTCTCTGTTTTCTACTTTATGGGACACTGAAGCTAAGATAGGGAGGTGGGAGGCAGAATGTAAAAAATATGGAGGTATGATTTCTGATCCAACATGATAAAGGACAAGTTGTAGACCCTAGTAGCTTTTATGTATAAAAAATATATGAGATATTGGTGAGTTTTAAGCAGATAAAATAATTCTTCCAATTTTAAGAATGTCTTTCTTATTTTTGGGTGTTGGAAAAGGAATGGTAAATAATAAACAGACTTTGCTACAAAAGCTTTAAAATGTACTCTTCCCTATGAGATATCATGTAGGTGTTGAAAATTCACATGTTAATAGTTTTATAAAATTGTCCAGTCATTGATCTCCAAGTATGGATTAATTAACTCACTTGACACATATTTAATGAGTACCTATTATGGGCTTCCTATGTACAATTTGTCCTAGTCACCAATAAACAAGAGAGAAAAATCTTTGTTTTCATGTCATAAATATCCTAAAAAGAGGAGATAAAAAAACCCAAACAATTGTGGAATAGGGTAGATGGTTATAAGTGACAAAATAAAAATAAAGCAGGATAAGGATGCTGAGAGGAAAAGAGAAGAGACAGGTAAGGCCTTCGTGGTGAGGTAATATTTGAGCACAGAGACCTCAGGAATTCTCTAAGATAACCAGACTGGTAGTAGCCTAATATGTCTGTTATCAGTGGAGACAATGATATAGATGGGTAAAGAAGTTATATAATCATAATAAATTATAATAAAAAGAAGTTAGAAGAAACTAGAGGAGTGACTCTTCGCTAGCTCTGAGTATAATAAAAGTAATGCAATTATTTATAGTTTAATATTATTCTTCATTACCTTGAATAAATACAGAAAATGAAAATTTACTGAGTGACAATAAAATATGCCAGGACCTCTAAGCACTTCATATCATTTTGTTCATTTCATTTTCACTGGAACCATGAATGGTAGGGACACTTTTATCACCATCGTGCAGGTGGAAAAACTGAGGGTTTTTTTGTTGGTTTGTTTTTGAAACCTTGAGATCCTACTCAAAAACCATAGAGATAGCTGTTACAAAAAAGAACCAGAATTCCTGTTAGAAGATAATTAAGTCACAAGGATTTAAAATACAGCATAGAGAGTATAGTCAGTGATACTGCAATAGTGTGTGGTGATGGATGGTAACTACATTAATTGTGGTAAGCCGCGCATAATGTATAAGATTGTCAATTCACTATGTTGTACACCTGAAACTAATGTAACACTGTATGTCAACTATACTTTAAAAAAATTCTGAATGAAGGTTACTTGAGTACAGAGCCCAAAACCTAACCACTATATTTATAATGCATAATTTGATTTTTCATTTGGAAAACTTCTGATTGAAGTTTTGTTGTAATTTCAAAAGCAAAGGAAAAAGGCAGTAAGTGAGAAATGATTGTCTCATTTTTCTCCTCAGACTTTTTTTTAAGGCAGAAGCAAAAAGGAAAACAAGATAAGTTCACACATTATAGATTCAATAAAATAAACATTGATCACCTCAATCAAAACTGGTGAGTTTTAAAAACGTGTTGCTAAATTCTAATTAGCATCTATAGTCCTTTGCATTTTTGAAATTAAAAAAAAAGATTTTATTTATTTATGAGATAGAGAGAGAATATGAGCAAGGGGAGGGGATGAAGGAGAGGATTATCTGAGAGAATATCAAGCAGAATCCTCACTAGTGAGGAGTCCGATGCAGGGTTTGATCTCATGATTTTGAGATTATGAGCCAAGCCGAAATCAAGAGTTGGGCACTTAACTGACTGAGGTCCCTTTGCATTTCTTTTTTGCTCTGGCAATCATCTTAAGGTGATAGATATCTGGAAATAGTTTAATGAATCATTAATTAAAGCAAAACTTCTTTAAGCAAACATTATAAAAAAATAATAGCTATATTTATTTTGTTTAATTTTAGAGTACTAATTCACAGTTGATAATAATAAGTGTGACAACTATTTGATTGTTCTAAATAAAAGTTTTTAGATTGCTTTTAAAACTTAATTTTCAAAGCAAAATATTTTTGTATTTCAAAAAGTTACCAGAATACTATCTTGAGTAGATTATGAAAACTTTGATGAGTATTAAGGACTACTTGTTTTTTACGTTTACATGAAGTTTTGTGTAGTGAGCACATTCTTAAATTTTCTGAAAAACATGAGTGAATCCTTAGAAGAGAATACTTATTTTTTGCCAATTGTTAAACTGAATTGAGGCAGATATACCTTGATTAACCTCTGTGTAATAGTTTTTCTTAGTTAGCTGGTCAACTATTTTTCTCATTAATGACTTTTTTTTTTTTAAGATTTTATTTATTTGACAGAGAGAAACACAGCCAGAGAGGGAACACAAGCAGGGGGAGTGAGAGAGGGAGAAGCAGGCTTCCCGCCGATCCCCGGTCTCCAGGATCATGACCTGAGCCGAAGGCAGTCTTTAACCAACTGAGCCACCCAGGTGCCCCAATTCAAATAAAATTAGAATTGAATACACTACTGAAAATATATTGTATATTATGGAGAGAAAAAAGTCCTCTCTGATATTCTCTTAAAATTTTCTCTGGCAAAGGAAGAATTATTTTTAATCACTCTTCTTTATATTTCTCATTCTCTTCCTCCCTTACCTCCCACAATCATGCGTCAGAGAGTTTCCTGAGACATTTCTTTAAATGAAATTGCAAAAATTGTATTTTTGGATTTTTAGGATTTTTGGATTTTTAAGATTTTAGGATTAGGTTAGAAAATGCTGATCTGGGCATCTGGGTGGCTCAGTGGGTTAAAGCCTCTGCCTTCAGCTGAGGTCATGATCTCAGGGTCTGGGATTGAGGCCCGCATCAGGCTCTCGACTCAGCAGGGAGCCGTCTTCCTCTCTCTGGGCCTGCCTCTCTGTCTACCTACTTGTAATCTCTCTCTCTCTGTCAGATAAAGAAATAAAATCTTAAAAAAAAAAGAAAGAAAGAAAAAGAAAATGCTGATCTTCTGTTATATTCATAGGATATAGAACTAACTGGCAGTATTTTAACGGTTCTATGTTTTTTTCTAAAGATTTAAATAATTTATTTCCTAGGAATTAAATAGAAGTTTATTTATTTGTTCTAAAAGTGAAGACTTTATTTAAATTAAAAGTCATAATTCAAGTGAGCCTATGAATTACTGCAACTGAAAATTTTTAAAAATCTGTCTAGCAAAATAATATCCCCATTATTCAAGGGGAAGATTTTCAGCAACTAAAATATTTTCAAATATAGTTTTTTGTGTTTAAGTATCATATATGATGTTCTAGTTTAAGGCAATAGCCAAAAATACACATAAACTCTCAGTGAAGCAAATTTACCTTTAGGTTTCAATAGGAAACCTATGTAAAATGGGACAGCCATTTTATAGATATGTGACATTCTCCAATCATTGGTAAATCCACATCACTAAAGTATATTTGAAGAAATTGAAAACTGCTGTTTATAAATCTAAATTCTAGTCAACCATAAAAATTTAAATTATGTGTAGAATAGTAAATATTAATAAGAAATGTTTACCAAGGGGAGCCCAGGTGGCTCAGTTGGTTAAGCGACTGCCTTTGGCTCAGGTCATGATCCTGGAGACCCAGGATCGAGTCCCACATCGGCGGGAAGCCTGCTTCTCCCTCTCTCACTCCCCCTGCTTGTGTTCCCTCTCTGGCTGTGTTTCTCTCTGTCAAATAAATAAAATCTTTGAAAAAAAAATGTTTACCAAAAAATCTTATAAAATACAAATGTCTGTTGTCCAGAAAATCAGTATTTTTTTTTTTTCAGATGGTGCCAGTTAACTAAAATACCTCTATGTATCTGAGGCAATATTCTAGATGGGATATTTTCTAATGTTTACAAGTTCATCTAAATTTTATGAAATTTGATGACATGAGTTGACTTTTCAATGCCCCATTGAGCTACATGAAGAAGAACTCCAGTTGTTAGTTTTTAACCAAAGCCTTTTCAAACTTGGTAGACAGGCATTAATTTTTGGAATGTCCCCTTAGATATGGGGATATCTTATTTGGCTGACTAGAATTTTGTACCTTAATTGAATCTGATAATTGACATAGACTTAGACAACTTATATTTATTTAATTAAAAAAATTACCCTGGGACTCTTGTGGTTTTACAGTAAATGAAAAAAATGCAAATGTAGTAACATGTAAGACAATGTGATTTAAAGTTTAGTCATTTGCACTGTAGAGACAAACAAGTTGTCAGTAAGTTTCATGTGTATTTCCTTTCCCCAAAATTATGTGTGATTTACGATTCATAAAAATTGTTTTAAAGGGGAATAAGAATATCTACGATGTGATCTCCATGTCTCTTTGAGATAGTTATAGGAGTACTGTACATTTTATTTACTAGGGCTGTATAGTAAGAAGGTACTTAGAAATCTCATCTCTCCTTGAAGCTGAAGGAATAATGTATGTGCATAAAACAGTATTTACTACAGTGTTAGGAGGTATATAAATATTACTTCTAGGATGGCTGATTAGGTTGTCTCAGCACAGTTTCTCTGCTTCTACGTATTTGTGTTTGTTGCTATTTTTTACTTGCTTTATTTATTTTGGCTTTTTATTCCATCTACTTCAGTGTCTTTCCATAATATGACCACTGTGAACTCAAGGTTACCTTAGTGATATGAAAGAGTTAATGTGATTGCTTCTATGTTTACATTGCTTCCAGAAAATGACTTCAGCTTTGGAGAGAATAAACACAGCTTTGGAGACACCAGAACCCAGGGTAAAGTTTTAAAGTCTTAAAAAGTAATGGGCAGTTGGATATGACCTTGATAAAAATGAACAAGGAAGATTTTCCAATTCCAGTTCCCCTCACAGTGTCCTATTACTCTAGTTTGAAATGGTAACTATTATAGAACTCATTCACCATGAATGAAAGAATTATCCCCTATTAAAATGTAAATGCCCCGGAAAAGACAGCACAAGAATCAATCAATCATTTATACCTTAATAAGAAGTAGTCACTCAAACTCTCCCAACATTATAGTTATCTGAAATTGAACATTGATAAGATGGAAGTGAGACATAGGCACTTTAGGATTCAGGAGTAGGGAGGAAGGAAAAATAAAAGGAAAACAAAAGAGTGCTGAGAATAATGGCACTATTTACAATGTTATAAAGAGTTTGAATTACCAGTGACAAACAATTATTGGAAGTAGTGTGCTGAGCTCACAAATAGAGGGCTATTATAAAGTCTTCCAGTGGCACACGTGTATAATGGGAAAAAATTTATTCTCTCTGTTCTCTTCCTTTCCTAGCAGATTACCATTCATGATGAAGGGTGTTGATATATCACCCCAATACGGATAGGTATTTGTATTTATTCAGTCAGTTTGGGTGTAGTTGATTTACGAACACAAAAATAAATGCATGTGTTCTGCAATTATCAGAATAACACAGGAGACAATACATTAAAATGGTCTTTACTTTTAAAAATTGTCCTGTATAGGAGTTACATGGAAAGATTGAGGGGGGGCACCTCGGTGCCTCAGTGGTTAAGCATCTGTTTTTGGCTCAGGTCATGATCCCAGGGTCCTGGGATCAAGTCCCACATCAGGCTCCCTGCTCAGCGGAAAGCCTGCTTCTCCCTCTCCCACTCCCCCTGCTTGTGTTCCCTCTCACTCTCTCTTTGTGCCAAATAAATAAAATCATCAAAAAAAGAAAGATTTTTTAGATCATGTAAAATGTTTATGATTAACAACTATCTAAAAATAACTTTTTGGAAAAAAGCTTCAATTTAGTTAGGCAAAATACAGTTATTTTGCATTGACACTCTTTCTTGTGCAAATTGAATTGCATAATACATTTTATACAACAATTAATATAGTTCCCTAGTCTATCATTGTCATCTTCCTTACCAGCTTTGGGTATGGGTGTGTGAGAGTGTGTGTGTGTGTGTGTGTGCATGTATATTTGCCCAGTTAAACATGAGTCACATATGAGCAAATAAGTGGTTGTCTGGCTTCATGGATAATTCTTGAAGTTCCTTTAAGAAGAATTATCTCTCCTCTTTCATGATAATTTGTTGAAAGACAGACAAAGATGAGTATATTTTGTTTATTAAGTAGATATATAATATATGGTACATAGCATCAAACATTATACATTATATATATTATATTATTATATGTGACTTTATATAATAGGTATTTTACTTGAACACATATATTATTGAATTGACAATAGCTACAATATATTACAATAAAATGAACATGTGTTGTATAAGAATAGTTTGGTTGTTAAGAAATCTCTCTTAAGTTTGGGTCTTCAGTAACATGAATTTAATGTTATAATAATAAAGTCCATAATACAATTCATCTAATGATTTAATTTGAGGGAATTCAGTTTGTTTTATTTCACAAATAGTTTAAAAATTTATAACTAGTATGACTATCAGGATCACAATATATACTAATTGGCTTCTATACCTGAACATTCAGGAGTAAGATCTTATCTCTCTTATTAAAGCTATTTTCAAATATGTTCTTGGATTAAATATGATCATTTATTAACTCAGCTAAGAATATCCTTTTTTAAAAGGATTTTATTTATTTATTTGACAGAGAGAGAAATCACAAATAGGCAGAGAGGCAGGCAGAGAAAGAGGGGGAAGAAGGCTCCCCACTGAGCAGAGAGCTGGATGTGGGGCTGGATCTCAGAACCCTGAGATCATGACCTGAGCTGAAGGCAGAGGCTTAACCACTGAGCCACCCAGATGCCCCCTTAAAGGTATTTTTATGTTACGATCTTCTGAGTAGCCATTTATTTACATTTTATATTACATTTACATTGCATTTTATTTTTGACTTTTTGTTTTATATTTTATTTATTTGGCTTATTCTTAGGGTAAAAGTATAAGAAAAAAGTATAAAGTAAATATATTATAGAGCTTGTGGATAAATTAGTTATATTTATCTGTTGGTGAACTATCACTTATTATCCTCACGTTATATTTTCAATAAGCAAGTAAATTTAAAAAAATTATTGATTAGCTTTATAATGTCAGACCCAATTTAAACTGAGAATATGGAGAAAGTAATATGCTAACTCTAAGTTCATATTCTTTTGCTTCTGTTTTAAATTTGTCATCTATTGCTTTCTTCATTTACTCAAGAAACAAATCATCATGAATTTATACTTTTTATTAAAGATGATATTTCCTTTAACTGTGAATCTGAAAGATTTCTCTATAAAAGTTCTTACCGATGTAATTTGGAGCTTTAACCTTCAGCAAAAATTGTAATTTTATTTATTACTAAAAAGAAAAGATCAAAAGAAAACCTAAAGACAAAATCAACTGTCCAAATTTTACAACATTTTTCTCTTTCAACAGTCAGCATCAAAACTGTAAAGTAAATTGCTTTTGAATACCTCTGTATCCGGTGTCAGCCATCTTGCTTATCACTGAACAAGCCACATTTGAACTAAACAGCTCAGTATCGCATTGAGGGATGTGGTTGCTGATTGAACACAGGTGTAATGGTTGATATACTGTCACACAGTCTGACGTTAACCTAAGATCTCTGTTGAAATAGTTATTACTGATGGCACAAAATGTAATTGCTAATTTTCTGCCTGAGTGGTTACATATTTTCTCTAAATCTTAAGAGTTATTCATCCTTTTCCCACTGCCCATTCCTCAGAGTTTAAGGCAGATGTGTCAGTGGTCCATGGACCAGTAATTGAACCTGTCACTTGCAATCTACTGATTTCATTCTTCAGAAATGTGACTACTGCCTTATTCACTCCCCTGCTTATTTTTCTCTAGGTACCAAATGTCTTACTTGAACCTAAGCTAACCAATATTCATTGTTTACCTTTAAGAGCCTCTTTGGTCACTGAGCAAAGGAATTGTGGGTGATTCAAATCTGATTGCTTTTTAGTATTTTTGGTTTTAGGTGCCTGGCTTTCAAATGAATTGGTTCATTATAAGCCTTATTATAATAAATCAATCAACTGTATTGTTGGCATAGAAAGTGTGGAGGTATAGTAGAGAAAGGGGTGGGAAAGTGGGATAGATTTGCTAATCCTGTCTGAATGAATAACTTTTTAGAATGACTTAGCATAACTCAGCCTGCTGATACACCTTTTCCAAAACTTTACTGAGTACTAGTGCTTAGTGCCTGATGATCAGCCAGTGCCTAGTGGTTTTGATAATAAATATGCGGTAATAAATTCAGTCCCAATAAATTTTCTACTTTCATTTTGGTTTCTACTAAATTTTAGTTAAGTCATGGTCTACAGTAAAATAAAAGGGGAGATAATATATGCCAAATTTATGCTTAAAAAATTTTATATAAAAATTACTTGATGCCACAAAGGACAAATGGCATGTCTTGAACTATAATCCGTTTTAGCTTTTCAAAGTTGTCTATTTATTAAATAAAATATCTAAGTTAAAAACTATAATTAATTTCCGTAGACTTGAGTTTTCTTTATATGCAATTTATGAGTCATATTAACCCAGCCTCCAAATGTCCGTTTTTAGGTTATAGAAGTAAAGGATACACAACGGGTGGGTAAACTTTGAAAAAGAATGAATATTAAGGAACTATGTCTGAGGGATGGAATTTGGTAAAAATTGAAATTATGAAGTCAAAATCATCAACATTTGGAAAAGGTAAGTCATAGAACAAGCTATAGGAGCAGGGATGAAATATAGTTTTGGGAGAAAATGCTATCCTGACCCAGGTTTTTTACCCTGGCAAGAGACTGGTAAGTTCCCTTTTTTGAGCGACTTAAGTCTACACCCCAGCAACTTCCCTTATCAGACTCATACTCCGGAACCATTATGTCTCAACCATAGTCACCCTAAAGGCCGAGTATCAGACAAAGAAGGAAAGCCCCTTCTGAATCCCTGTTCAAACTAGGCATTCCACAGGGAGCCTGCCAAAACTCATGAATCCCTCCCAATTTGCCCTACATACACTGCCCTCTACAGCTCCAGCTTGCTGTTACTCTGTCTTTAGTTGCAACCCTCTGTGTGTTCCTGCTTGGCAGTCTTTTCGAGCTTTACCTTTCATCTATCTGAATGTCATTGTGTTGTGTCCTGTCATCAAAAGAATCTTTAAATCTTATAAACTAAGATATGGGAGATAGTAGATATTAAAGGTCAAGATGTCAAGAATTCATCTGTTAAAACAAGAGCAAAGGAAAATAGTTTCCAAAGTTTGATTTCAAGTGAAAAGTTATGGGCTTAATTAGGTGGGTAATGCCATGAGGTTTTATTTCTGTGCCTAGTAAAGTAACTCATTATTCCCACCATCAAAAATTTTTCCATCTCACTTTAGGAAGTGTCACCGTAGTCTACTCATTCGCTAAAGGTGAAAAATAGGCATTGTTTCTCTTTATTAAAAGCATACTTAATATACAATAAACTGGGCCTATATAAGTGTACATTTGACAGGTTTTCACATAGGAATGTACCTTCAAAACCATTATCCCAACAAAGATAATAAACACATACATCACTCAGAAGTCTCCTCACTGACTGCCCTTCATAATCTTTCTCTCCCGCCCCTTCCCAACCATCTCTCTCAACTCTCATCCCTGTCTCAGGGAAACCACTGATCTGTTTCTGTCACTACAAATTGCTTTGCATTTTCTAGAATTTTATGTAGATGTAATCATGTAGTATAAGCTCTTATATGTCAGACTCCTTTCACACAGCATTGTTTAAAAATCCATCCACATTGCACACCTCGGTGGTTCATATTTTCCTTTAATGAGTCTTCGTACAGTATGTGAACATAGCACAATTTGTTTATCCATTCACTTGTTGATGAATATTTGAGATGTTTAAAGTTTTGGATTATCACCAAAAAAAAAAATGTCTGCTGTGAACACTTGTGTATACATCTTTGTATAAATATAAATTTTCATTCTTTCATTTTCTTGCATAAATATCTGAGAGTGAGAAATTTGGATCATATGAGCTGTACTTTTATTTTTTTTTCTGGTATTTTTAAACTTCGAAACTGTCAGAGTGTTTTCCAGAGTGATTTAATCTAACATTTTATGTTCTCACCAGCAATCCTATGAAAGATCTTGTTCCTCCAGATACTCACCAGCACTAGATATGGTCAGACTTTTTAATATAAGCCAGGTTTATAGGTTTATAGGGATACCTCATCATGGTTTTATTTTGCGTTTTTCTAATGACTAATTGTGTATACCATTTTTATGTACAGATTTGAGATCCATACATATTCTTTGTTGAAGTTATTAAATTAATTAACAAATGAATTAAATTATGTCCAGTTTTGTTGTGTTGCTTGTTTTCTTATTGAATTTTGATTGTTATAAGCATTTCAATGTAAGTTTCTTATCAAGCATATCATTTGCAAGTGGTTTGTCTTTTCACTCTATTAATAATGTCTGTTGAAAAGCAGACATTTTAAATGTTCATAAAATCTGAGGCAATATTCTTGATTACTCTATTAGTTCTACTTCCAAACTTACCTTAAAAATGTGCACTCTTTACATTGGATGAGTACCATCCTTCTCCTAGCAGCTCTCATCTCTTTTCTTTATAATCACTATAATCTCTTAAGTCTGTGCTTCCAAATTTACCCCCAGCACATCCACAGTACTTTGTCTAGCATCTTTAAAAATACTGTATAGATATTGACATTTTCCTGATTAAAACCTTTCAGTAGTTTCCCATTGGATTCTTTAAACCAACAAGTCTTTTTACATAGCCTATAATGAATGTCCTTCATGGTCTGGCCTCTGTGTGATTCTCATATCTCATTTTGTACCACATTCTCTCTTGATCATTATATTTCATCAATATCATCTTTCTTGCTATTCATCTTACAAGTAATTTTCTACATTCGGGTCTTTCCCTTATACTTCTCTTTGCCTGGATTGTTTGATTGGTCTGCTCTCACTGACTATAGGATGTAAGCTTTCCAAGTAGCATGACATATGTTTAAATCATATGCATTTTTATTCCCCTCTTCCTAAACTCAGGAGTAGGATAAAGTAAGCATTCATAAACAGTTGTTGAATAAATATACAAATGAGTAAGTACATTTTAATAATTATAATACGTCCATTAATCCTGACTCGAATTTAATATAATTTAATTTCCTGTTATCGGTGATCACCTTAGAGGAGGAAGTTAACATTACCACCAGTAACGGGTACTCATATAATCGATGAGACTGTGAGCAATATCATGGTTTAAACTAGCAAAGATTGATATGAATACAAAAGTTAAGACACATAAAGACCAGCAATAATGCAACTAAAGTATGAATCAGATTCTGGTCCAAGTTTTCTTCATTTCACTGTTTAGAGATCTCCTAAGACTAAAACTGACCTAAGCAAAAGATGAGTAGGTTGGTTAGTGTTCCTGGAGCAAACAGAAATATGAAAGCATCAAATGAGAACTTGGAAATGATTATTGAAGGAATGTCCTAACATCTAGTTTATTCTGGAATGCTCTTCACGTGGCTGATACATGGGGAGATTGTAACCCTGTGTCTAAATTTTTGGATAGGTCTTTATCATTTCCTATCCTTGACTATCCAGTTGAGAACTTCCATGATAAGGTATGGAAAAGCCAAGTATTAAGATCTGAAGACTCTCCTCTAAACTCTTTCATTATGCTTTATTCATTCTTGATTTTTAGTGAGTATGCCACTAACTGAAGACAATTAAAGAAATACTCTTTTGCTGTGTAACAGAGGTTCTCAAGATGTTTTTCCTTAATAATTCTTTTCAGAATGTTAATTAAGCTACAAATTGAATTTTCCTCTAAAACTGTATCTTTGCTAACTTTGCATCACACACTCTTACTATTCATTATGTGATGGGTCAACATCCTCAGGTGTCCAGGTGATGCTATTCCAGGGCAAAGCATGGCATTGATTAGGCATCATGAGATTTTTTTTCCATTCTCATAAATATCTCAATGATAGTAATGATCTGCTTACATTATTTTGGAGTCTTGATTTGAATTACTATTCTGACCAAACTAAGCAATAGTTTAAATATTCTAATCATGCTAAATTTGTTTTATTAAAATGATAGGAGTTTCTAGAATATTCTGAGGGTCCTTATAGTCTATAAAGTACTTTATTTGTTCTGAACACCCCTAGATATTTCTGATTGTAGCAGTGCCATAGTTTATTTGGCTTCAAAACTTGTATGAAGGGAAAGAAGAAAAAAACAATATTGTTTATTATTATAAATTATTATTTTCCTGATCACAATGATGATGAGAAGTGAACAACTATCCTTAGATCTCACTTATTTTGTATTTATGAATCTAAATATTAGATTATTCTTGAATATACATGTGCACACACATAAAAATGTAATTTTATCAATGTAAATTCAAAATTCATCATTACTTGTAGTTGCTTCAATCAATATTGTTGTCTTTCTATTTGTGATTTAGGAAACACACTAATCAGATATTAAAAAATGTTTAAGTGTTTTTCTTGAATTACCATTAGTTTTAATTTGTATGATAATTTTTGTATGTTCACAACTTACACAATAATATATGCTGTTTGCAGCAATTTCAAGCAGTGCAGTTGTATACGAAGAAAAATATTTTTCCCTTCCTTATTAATTTTCCCAGCCTTAAAATTTAAACAACGCTTTAAAGAATATGATTTTTCTTTGTTTCTTTTTCTAATGTTTATATGAATGTACCAGTTAATTTAGCTTTCTTTCATTCTCTCTTTAATTTTTCATGAAAACTGAAATTACTCTGCTACTTTTTTTCAGTAGTCCACCATGGATAACTTTTTTTTTTTTAAGAATTTATTTATTTGACAGAGAGAAACACAGCCAGAGAGGGAACACAAGCAGGGGGAGTGATAGAGGGAGAAGCAGGCTTCCCACTGAGCAGGGAGCCTGATGTGGGGCTCGATCCCGGGTCTCCAGGATCATGACCAGAGCCGAAGGCAGTCGTTCAACCAACTGAGCCACCCAGGCGCCCCACTTTTTTTTTTTTTTAAAGATTGTATTTATTTATTTGAGAGAGAGCATGCAAGAGAAAGAGCACAAGCTGGGGGAAGGGGTATAGGAAGAGGGAGAAACTGGCTTCCTGCTAGGCAGAAGGCCAAGGTGGAGCTCCATCCTAGGACCCCAGGTCCAGGACCTGAGGCTGAGGGCAGAGGTTAAACAACTGAGCCATCCAGGTGCACCTATCATCAATAAATTTTTAAGTCAGTATGTATAAATCTCACTTTTCCTTATTTCATATAGTTTAGGAATCATGATTTAGTCAATCATTTTTTATGGACTTTCAGAATGTTAGTATTTTACTTGTGCAAATAATGTTACAACAAACTGACTTGTGAAAGAAATTACCTAGTTAAAATATTACAAAAATGTGTTATGTTCTTCTGAATTATAATTTGCGATTGTCTTCAGACACCTTAGACTTTCTGAAGTCTGATATAAAAATAAAAGCAGTAGTTTCTCAAAATATATTATAATTACACAGAATTAAGGAATACACGCCACTTTTAAATAGTCATCCTTTTTGGATGACTTTTGCTGAGAAAAAAATGAAAGCCAGAAAAAAAGTTTATTAAGCCACAGATACTAGAAATATAAAATATCACATGAATTATTTGGCAGTTCTCCTCAATTATAGAAATAGATCCTGCAGAAGCAAGTTTGCTTTATACAGGACAGCTTTAAATATCTCTGGAAAATTAAATTCCTGGAGAATATTATTTTACAGTTGAATTGTTCATTTTATTATGTCTCATGTATCAGTCATCTTGATGTTGCTGTAAAGGTATTTTTGGATGCAATTAACATCTAAATCAGTAGACTGAGTAAAACAGAATACCCTTTATAATGTAGGTGGGCTTTATCCAATCACCTGAAGGCCATAAGAGAAAAACAGACTGAGGTTCTCTGAGGAAGAGGGAACCCTATCTTGCAACTGTCTTCAGACTTGATTTGTGACATCAACTCCTACATATATATTTACATTCTATTGGTTATTTTTCTCTGGAGTATCCTAATAGAGACACAAGTTTGTGGAAATTTGTTACTAGCAGCTATAGGAAACTGATAAACCAACCAACACAATTATTGTTTTAATATACCAATTTGATTAAAACTAAAGATTCTGAAATGGAGAAAATTTGATTTGGAAAGATTTTTAATGAGTGTCAAATATGTTAAATATAAATTATAAATATAACACTAAATGAGTCTGGACATAGTTTCCACACTAGATGGTAAGAAATAATAACTAAAAAATATAAGAAGGTAAAAAGTGGAAGGAGGATAACATTACAAATGTACTTTTAAAATAACCTTTTGGGCACCTGGGTGGCTCAGTGGGTTAGGTCTCTGCCTTCGGCTCAGGTCAGGATATCAGGGTCCTGGGATCAAGGCCCGCATCAGGCTCTCTGCTCAGCAGGGAGCCTGCTTCCTTCTCTCTCTGCCTGCTTCTCTGCCTGCTTGTGATCTCTCTGTCAGATAAATAAATAAAGTCTTTAAGTTGTAAAAAAAATAAATAACCTTTTATCATAAGAAAACTGTGTCCAGTCACTCCCCAAAAGCAAAATATAGTCTCCAAAGCCTTAAAGACTAGATAACTAAAACTATAACTAAAAACTATAACTAAGACTAGATAACTAAAACTATACTATACTATAACACTATTAAATATATCCATTTATATATATGCAAATAAATTATACATAAGGGAATGTCAACAAAGGCACAAATACACACATGTACAAAAAATGGAAAATACATTCATAAAACACATACTCACATAGTTCCATACATATATGAGAAAGCAAACAGAAGGAGTGTAAAGAAGATACTTAACATGAAATTTCATAAAGTTAAATATAAACAAGTATTTATTTTAGAATGAATGCATGGATAATTTACCTGTTATTGTATAACTATTTTACTAATTATAATAAGAATTTTTTATTTACTTTTTCATTGTATGGAATTCCGAGATGTTTATATATTTTATAATACGTGTAGATAACTGTCATAATTTAGAAATTGGTTCTCTACCTGTGACCATGTCAAAGATAACAATATTACATCTGCCCTCCCATTGGAAACATCTATAAAAAATGGACAAAGTACATGGTGCAGTTGTATTTTTGTTACCTGTAACAAAATCATCTTTCCTTCAGATTCTAATCACATATTCTTCATTTCTGTCTGAGATATCATAGTAGCACTTTTAATGTTTATATTTCTAGCAAACATTTATTTTTTTTGTTGTATCTGTTTTCTAAGATAGTAGAAGCTTCCTTGTTCTTGTTGAGACTTTGCTAGAATCGTTAACATCCATATTTCTATAAATCGTCTTTTCAAGGCAATGTAGGCTTTTTCTGTGATACATCTCAAAACTCTTCTAGTCACCACCATTACCTATATCCAATGCCACTATCACATTTCTAGGTATTTATTATAGTGATACCTTACTTCTCAGTACCAAAATCTGTAATAGTTTCTTAAGGATGCCATAATGAAGTACCATAAACAGAGTGGCTTAGTTAAACAAAAGTATAGTCTTTAATCCAATTTTAGATAATAGAAGATATCAAGGAATTGTAAGGGCCATGCTCTCCTGGGGTTTCTAGGACAGAAGTCTCTGACATGTATTTCTCTTAGCTTCTGGTGTTGCCATAAGTCCTTGACATCCCTTACTTGTAATTGTGTAACTTTAATCTCTGCCTCTGCTGTCACATGGCATTATCTCTGTGACTTCATATTGTCTTCTTAAACACCATCAATCATACTGGACTAAGGGATCACCCTCCTCCAGTATAACCTTATTTTAAAACTACATCTTCAATGGCCCTATTTCAAATAACAACCTTCTGATGTACTGGAGATTAGGAGTTCAACATATCTTGTTTGGGAATACAGTGACCCGTAAAAAGTATCGACACATGTAACAACGCAAATGAGCTTCAAAAAATTTTATTAAATGAAAGAAGCCGGGGCGCCTGGGTGGCTCAGTTGGTTAAGCAACTGCCTTCAGCTCAGGTCATGATCCTGGAGACCTGGGATGGAGTCCCACATCGGGCTCTCTGCTCGGCAGAAGACTGCTTCTCCCTCTCTCACTCCCCCTGCTTGTGTTCCCTCTCTGGCTGTGTTTCTCTCTGTCAAATAAATAAAATATTTAAAAAAAAATAAAAATAAATGAAAGAAACCAGAAAAAAAGTCATATATATTTTATATTATGTTAAATATCCAGAATAGGTAAACTTGTAGAGATAGAAAGTAGATTGCTGATTGCCACAGTCGGCGAATGGGGAGTAACTGCTTACTGGGTATGAGTGTTTCTTTTGAGAGTGTTGAAAATATTTTGGAACTTGTATTAGTCAGCTCAGGCTGCTATAGCAAAATGCCACCTACTGGGTGGCTTAAACAACCAACAGAAGTGTATTTCTCACAATTTTGGAGGCTAGACATCCAAGATCAGTTTGTCTACAGCACTGGTTTCTAGTGAGATCTTTCTCTGTGGCTTGAAGATGGCTACTTTGTAGGAAGGTCCTCATATGGCCTTTCTTTCTGTGAATTCACACAGAACTTTGAACAATGTGCGCAGAATACACACCAGTCCCTCTGGATTGCAACTATACTCTTAGGACCTCCTTTAACCTCGATTCCTTCCTTAAACAATCCATTTCCATATATAGTCATAATGAGGAATAGAGTTCCAACATATGAATTTGGGGGGCAATTCAGTCCATAATAGAACTAGATAGAGATGGTAGTTGCACACATTGTGAATGTACTAAATGCCACTTTGTTGTTTACTTTAAAATGGTTAATATTTGTATATGAGTTTCACCTCAGTAAAAAAATTAGAAAGCACATTTAATCATATCCTCTTCCATGCATTCTATATAACTGTATTCACAAATGATGTTCAAGTATAACAAGGGTTTTCTTGTATGTCTTCAATTTCATTAAAATAAATTAATGCATTTTATTCTTTTAAGTATTCAATAACAACATGTAAATTGAATTTACATATCATACGAGATTTCATTTTACAGATTATAAGAAAGTTTAACCTCAAAATACTGATATACAAATGCTAAATCTAATGATTATTCATTAAAAAAACTTTTAATTATTTGAAAGTGGTTAGATCCTACTTATATATGTGGCAAACCACTATTACCACCTTGATTTCATAATTATTTACATTTAAGTATGTATTTGTTTATGTTACAGTAGGGTCAGTTAGAGAATTTCATACAATCCAAGTTGCTAGTTTTCTCTTACTATTTGGTGATGTTTAGGATCAGTATTGTAAAATGAGAACAATTTTAAATAGCAATAATCTTGTACTCAACTTTAACTATTATTAAGTGGTGAGTGATAAATGTAATTGATATCATGGCAGGTAGGTAACTACCTGTATCATTCGGAAGTGTTCTCTCTACTATTTCTTATTATATATATGCATATATAATACACATCATATATGGCTGCTGCTGATAACTGTCTTATTATTTTTGAATACTTATATAACTCAAAGGTAAAATGGGGCTAATATTCTTTCTGTTTAAGTCAATATTTTTTGAATTTATAGTCCAATGGTGCTAAAAATGATAAACTCTAAAAGTGACAATTCAAACTAAGTTGTTGAATTGATTAACAGCACTAATTAAATAAACCGTTACTGTTCCATTTCTAGAAATACTGAGGGTATTGCAGATTTCAGCCTCCTTTTTTTGCCCAGAACATTAATTCAAAGTTATGAGAAGATACATAATCAACAGATTAACATTATAGAAAGCATCAAGTTTCTGGGTCATTGATGGACCCTGGACATTCCTGTGGGAAATGTCAGTCTTCAAAAACATTTCTGGTCATTCATAACAGCCAAAGATAAAATCAGGAGACACAGTCCCAGAATTCTAACCCAAGGCCTTTCTGTATGTGCTGACTCCCAGATGAGATGAGCAGCAGTTGGTCTGCCTTGAATGTGCCATTTCTAATACTTTCTTAAACGCCTACAAGGGACAGCCTCACCTCCCAAACCAGTTCTGGCAAACAGGAAACACCTAATCTTATCTAGTGTAAAGGAATAAAGGACAGGAAAGAAGGAAGGAAACAAGGAAGGATCAAAAAGGGAGGAAGGTGGAAGAGGACAAAAAGGACAAAGGCAGGAAGGATGAGAACTGTCAGACCAGTCTATTAGCTTTAGTCCCAGAGTTTCTGACCGGTCTTTTGTCATCTTTTAGTCTGTCTTCTCTCATACCTCAGCTGCTGAACTATGAAAAACATTTCCATAATTAGGATAAAACTTTCAGCAACAGAGAACAAATTAATCCTGTAACACTTATCAAATTTTTAAGGAAGTTTAGTTGTAGGTAAGAAGAGAGGATAATAACCAAATCAGTTTCACTCACCTCACTATGTATTTTGACTTAAAAAGTGATTATTATCTATTCAGTTCTTTTACATGTCTACACTCATTTTTTTCCCACATTTCTTTATGATCTTAGATAGGGCATTTGTTTTAGTTAACATTCCTGAGATTCTCAAAGTCCTACATGACTGCATCATAAACAAGAATAAAGCAGAAACCTAAGGATCCAACCCCCACACTAGAGACCTCTAGTCTCAAACTTAAGTAACACAGATAACTTCTGGCCCAAGTCCATCTTCATGATTTTTCCTCTGAAGCCAAGAGCAAAATACTTGTCTGAAACCAACAGAATCTCCTCAACAAAAGAAGGCAGAGTAATCTTGGGTGGCTACTCTGGGATCTTCACTGAACAGCACATTTTATCTTGGCTTCCCTACCAAATTCTATCCTTTTTGAATTGTTTAATAAAAAATTATTTTGCTGTCTTACAAGAAGATCTGTAGTCACAGAACTTCAGTGCTTTAAGAAATAGTGGGGATTATCTGCTGCATTGTTTTACAAGTCAAGCACTGTGAAAAAACTTTATTATCTAATATTGTTAAATTATATGAGTCACAAACATAATGCCAGACAATATCATAAGTGGGTGAGTCTGGACAAATACTATCATTGGGATTGCTGATAACTCTGGTAGACATGAAAGTTTATTCTCCTTATTCTCTTGCTAAAACAAGTGCTTAATATTCATCCCTGTGTGATTGTTGTCATGCTAGATTTGAACTCAATATTGCTAGTCAACATTTTTTAAGAGAAAATGAATATTTTAAATGTGTATGGAATGGCCTAAATCTCAAGTAGTAGCAAATATATAATTAAAATCACATCTCTGAGGCAGATCCAACAAACTGATTATCAGTTTGTGAGCTCTGCTAATATATTAAGTGCCCAACCAAATAGTGATCCCATGATTAAATACGCTTTGGAAATTTTAGCATAAATAATGAAAAAATATTTCTTTGCTTCAAGACTTCTGACTTTATAATATTTAGATGGACTTGTGAATCCTGTAAGAGAATAAAATATGTAGAAGAATTCAGGAGGCCAACATTTGTGGGCCCATTTTAGAGCCACCAAGCTCCACTTAACATTTATTGTTTAGCTACTATTGTCAAATCATTCATATTTTTCAGTTTGACAGACATAATTTAAAAAGTTTCTGAGGAGTTGCAGGCAAATAGGAGAATATACTTCCTAATGGGAGACTCTGAATATAGTGTAACAAATATTAAAAAAGAGGTGTGTTACTCTTAAGATGTTACTCTAAGATAATAACATTCTTTTCTGGAACCTAGCTACCTGCTTGTAGGTATTAATCTATGAGTACTTAATGGCCCTAGTGCTACTGAACATTCATCTCATAAAGAGAATTCACCATAATTTGTTTTCAAGCTCATCAAGTATTATTTTCATGAAATTTCTTTTCTAAGAGAGATAGACAACCAGATAAACCAGTTTACTTAGCAGTTATTATTCTCATTGTAAATTAATAGGTGGCTAAACTTGTTTTAACCATTAGTCCCTTGTGACATTGATAGCATATGTTAACATACTCAATTCTGATCAAATCTGTAATGATGATAAAATTAAATTTATTGGATTATTCTGGAAACCAAAGCCTAAATGACTGATAATTTATCAAAGTAAATTCCAGTTTATGGGAAACTACTTGTGCAGTTAGACAACCAACAATATCCAGATTTTTAGGACTCCTTGCATCAGACACTTTTGAAATACATTTTAAAGCAAAGTACTAGAAAAAAGTACAAATAGGAATTTAGGATATTCTAAATGCATAGTAGCTATTTATTGTATCAGCATATATGAAAAATGATAAATTCTTAGAAGATTTGCAATAATAACACATATTGGAACTTCTAAATAATAATAAATTTAAAATGAAACTATTTTATTTTATTGAACATTTAATCAATTGTTATTACACAAGACTAAGATATCCTTAACAGCAATAAAAAAAAAATATTTTACAGAAAATGCTATATTTGTTTTCCAGTTTGGTTGTATGAAAATGGAAATAATTATATTTGTATAATTATATTTATGTATTTATATTATATTATTTATAATTTATATCAATGGCAAATTTCTTTCAAATATCTTTCCCAGTAAAATATTTAGAAGTATTACAAATGGTTCTAAATAATATGACTGAATTACTGATGATTTTAAGTATTATGACTGAACATATTTTTGCATAAAGAGGTTTACTATAATTAATATAGAGAAATGAAAAATTACATAAGTGTCTTTAGGAACTCCACCTTTCAGTGTCATCCTTAATTAATTGCAGGTGTTGCCACTTAATCTTAATGTGTTTTATCTGAGTTTATTAAATCTTATGGACTTCTAAAAGTTCATCATTTCTATAAAATATGTAACTAAAATATATTCATATATTCATTTGCAAATGAATTGTTAAGTGGTAATTACATGACAAAATAGGCATTAGGAATTAAGAAAGCTAAAACAAAAACACTAAGAGTGAAAAATAAACAGAAAGAAAGAATTTTTTTTTTTTTTAAATAAAGATGCTACTTCAATGAAGGCAGAAATTCATATAAATAGTCTGTGGACCAGAAAGATTCCAACTATTATTCTAGAGTAGATTAAAACATAATAATGGCAGCAGATTAGGTCTAAGGGACGCAGTGACACCTAATTAAGGGCCTTGTGAGCTATGTTCAATATCTGAGCAAATTGGGAGTTCTGGAAGGATTTGAAGCAGGGAAGAGCTAATAAGATCACCGCAATCAGCACAGTGAATGCAATAAGAAGGTGCTAACTTGAGCCACATTGATCATGTATTCAGTTATTTCAGTATTTCAGTTCTGAAGGTCAGAAATTTTGTGAATTACAGTATTAGGCTACACTGGTGTTCAAACTACTACCTGTAAGGAAGCTTTGGTCTGGCGATTGTTTTGAAAATAAACTTTCATTGGAACACAGCACAACCATTTGTTTATGTATTGTCTCTGGCTGCTTTCACACTACAAGAGCAGAGCTGAATAAATGAGACAGAGATCATATGACTCACAAACGTAAAATGTTTACTGCCTGGCTCTTTATACAAGATGTTTGTTGACTTTTGCTATATATATAATTGACAAAATTATATAGGGAGAATGTGTGAGATCTGAACAAAACACTTAGAATTGGACTCCAGGGTGTTACTAATTTAGTGGCAAAGGAAAAAGGAGATCAGAAGATAGAATGAAAAGGGGTTACATATCCATTAAGAAAAATAGGAGCATGTGGTGTTATAGAAGGCAAAGATTTATAGTGACTTAGGGAGGAAGAATGGTCAACAGTGCCAAACACTGCCAAAATTCAAATGAGGTGTAAAACTGAGAACAATTAAAGGTGCCTGGTGTCTTGGATAACAGTAGTTTTTACAGATTAAGAAAGTAAGAATAGAGTAGTAAATGAAGAATAAAAGAAAGGTTGGGAAACAAAAAGAGAAGTCTGTGAGAGTATCTTTATTTGAGGATTATGTAAGATAAAGGAAAGTTTTTGTAGAATATCTTTATATGCCAGAAACTAATGGCAAAAAGTCTATGACAGAGAAGAAAGAGAAGAATTGAAGTCTTAATAAAGTTTGATGCCTTTCCAATATGTGAAGGAATGGTATCTAGAGTAAAGTCAAAACAAAACAAAACAGGGCGCCTGGGTGGTTCAGTGGGTTAAAGCCTCTGCCTTCAGCTCAGGTCATGATCTCAGGGTCCTGGGATGGAGGCCTGCATTGGGCTCTCT
>PITA01012425.1:0-62108 GCA_004023965.1 Spilogale gracilis | reverse complement strand
ATTTGAGTAGTTAGAGACCTCTTACAAGGGGAGGAAGAAGTCTGTTGTAGAAAAAATATTGCTTGTCACTTTAATTTTTGTGGAAGTGCCTAAAGCCTCTAAACTATGTTAAACCATTGCACATAACCCAGGAATGTATTCTTTTATTCTTAAGGTGAATGACTTAGGTTAAGACATTTTGGTGGAGCATAGGCAAAATCAGAGCTAAAGAGTGATTAAGTTTACATGAGGAAAATGCTGAACTATCAAGATATTCAGTTTTCTTTAAATCTTGTTCTCTAATTTTCGATTTACTTCATTAATATAGTAGCTTATTATAAAAATAAATAGTTGTAGCAATGAAGAATTGTATTTTCATAAAAATTATCATTAGTGGAGAAATACACCTTTTCCTTTATCCATTAAGTGTACCATTTGAAGCTTGAATCCTTGCATGCTCCTTCCTCCTGCCTTCCCTCCTCTTTTATTGCCTCTTCCTCCTTCTCTCCTTCCTTCCCTGCCTTCTATACATAATAAAGGTGTTCATTAACTGAGGATTGTTTGTCAGATGCTGCTATACAGGCCTTTATTCATTTAATTGAACACTAAAGACCTCCTTCAAATCCCCCTTTATAACTCAGGAACCTAAGACTCAGAGAGCTGAGTATCTTACACTATTCTGTCTTCTGACTCCAGTGTCCTTATGCTTCGGACCCCAGCATCCTTGTGTTGAATGCTTGTCATGTGTCAGGCTCTGAGGCAGCTCCTTGGGCCCCAACAGATGAATAAATCCTATAACCTGCTCCCACGGAGCTCGCCTCCTAGTGCGATGGGACTAGAAACCAGCACATAAGTAATTGCAAGTTGATAATTATGAAGCAGCGAGGTGTGAATGTCATGGGACCACCAAGGAGTGGCCTAGAAACCAAGCCTAGAGGGTAGGAGTGGGCAGGGCTCAGAAAGGCTTCCTGAGAGCTCTGTCCTGGGCTGACCCTTCAAGGATCAATGATAGGGAAGCAGGTAAGGAGTAAGGAGATTGGCATCCCAGCAGGGAAGACATCAGGAGGAGTCACAGAGGTAAAGAAGGCCTGGGCAGAAACAGAAACTATCTGGCATGGTTATTGCAGGGGAATTTTGGGGGTACTGGAGAGAGGGAGAAATATAAGATTTCTGGTTGGGTTCTGGGATAAGTGTAGCAGTCAGAAACTGATATAGGGAACATAGGAAAGTGCCTGCTGAAAGGGGCAGGTCTGGACATCCTGAGTTTGTTCAGGTCTGGACATCCTGAGTTTGAGGAGTAAGGCAACATCTAGTAGCAAGTTAAATGTGTAACATTTACAAAGAGTTGTGTAAAATAATTAACTCAAGTATTTATAGAGCACCTACGGTTGGCTGACACCGCTCTCTGCACTGAAGTTACAGATGTGAGTAAGTCTGTTTCATGGAGATTAGATCCTGGTGAGATACAGGTGGATAACAAAGAAGTAAATCCGTAAGATAATTTCAGAATTGTTATTAAGAAAGAATGGGATAACATAAAGCGATGTCTCCCGAGAAGGTAACATTGGCGCTGTGAGCTGAGTGTTCAGAAGAAACTTCTGCATAAATACTCTGAAGTTAAAGTAGTCCTGGTAATGGGCATAACAAGTGCAAATCTCCTGAGGTAAGAATGAGCCTGGTCCTAGAGAAGGGTAATCAGTGAAGCAAAGAGAGGAAGGGAGGGCAGTGAGTGAAGCTGCAGAGGTGGGCAGGCGTGGGGTGAGGAGAGGCTCTCGGCTGTGGTGGGGTGTGGATTTCATCCCCTGTCCGCTGGAGGATTTGGGCCTGGGTCACTGTTACTGGTACCATTTTAAATGAAAGCTCCAGCATACAACTGTATATTTTGTATCCTCTCAAGGGTATGAAGTGATGTGAGTAAACAATCTTGAAGGAAACTTGCCAAGTGGTACCACTGATGGAGAGAGGCGGTTTCAGGTTGCTGGAGGGGAGGGGGGTGGGAGGGATGGGGTGGCTGGGGGATGGACATTGGGGAGGGTATGTGCTATGGTGAGTGCTGTGAATTGTGCAAGACTGATGGTTCACAGCCTGTACCTCCGAAGCACATAATACATTATATGTTAATAAAAAAATTAAAATGGAGAAAACGTTGACACATTTCCTTTATTCACTAGAAAATAATGAATCCATATTTACCCAAATGACATATTTTAATGAGAAAAAAGTTGTGTTTTCCAAAACAAAAACTAAGTTACTGAGAAGAGTGGCATTTTTAAAAAGATTTTATTTTTTATTAGAGAGAATGAGCAGTGGGGAGGGGCACAGGGAGAGAGAGAGAGAAGCAAAATCCTCAGTGAGCAGATACAAGGCTCGATCCTAGGACCCAGAGATCATGACCTGGGCTGCAGATGCTTAATGGCCTGAGCCACCCAGGAGCCCCCAAGGACGGCATTTTTTAATTCTTAATCTCTTACTATTTGGCACAGTAGGAAGCAGCTGGATTCTCATATCTGCTTCTGTATCCAGTTGGTTATGACGTCACAAGTCATAGATACTCATGGGAGAACGAGAGTAAAAAGGAATATAAGTAACTGCTTAATATCATTGTGAAAACAGTCTTAACATGCAGATCCCCTGAAAGTTCCCTACCCCACACTTCAAAAATCTTTGTGTTACAGGTATGACATTGGGCAATCTCCTAACAGGTTGGATGGGTGTCAGTTTCCCCATCTTTATATTGAGGGCCGCTAAAAGTACCACCCCCGTAAGGTTGTTGTGAGGGTTTAAAGAGTCAGTATATGTTAAGCCCTTAAAATAGTGCCTGGTACAAAGCAGGTGTTCACTAAGGACCAGCTAGTTTTCTTTCTGTTATTGTGATTCCCGGTGGCAGTAAAAACTCTTCCAAGAAATTGCAAAAACTCATTTAAACTTTATTTGCACTGACTTTTCCCTTCCTGTCCTCTCTTGTTCTAATTGTGAAATGAGGTTTCAAATCCGAGCAATTTGAAAGGCTGCTGCCAAGTAACTGTAGGTTTTAATGCTGATCTGTGGTGTTGAGGGCACTTCATGCCAGACCTTAGCTCCTCGTGCCGTAATTTCCCAGTTTCATTCTGTCTTCCTAATACCTGAAATCATCTCTTCTCAGTGAGTGGCGGCTGAATGGTGGGGGAGATGAAGGAAAAAGTGATTTGATAGCATCAGGTTTTGCTTGGGCTACAAGACTTCAGTTGGATGGTTTCTCCCCTAGAAAAATTTTCAAACTGTAATGTAATTGTGACATGAATTGATATATTGGAGGAATGGAAGTCAGATGCCATCCTCAAATTGTTGAAGATTTGTGTCAGATTTCCTTTTCTTTTCTTTTCTTTTCTTTTCTTATCTTTTCTTATCTTTTCTTTTTTCTTTTTTCTTTTTCTTTTCCCTTTCCTTTTCCTTTTGGAAAGGGGCAGGCAAAATTGTCGACCTTGGCTTCACGATGGAATTAACCTGAAAAAAAATTTTAAACTATCAATGCCTGGATCATCCCAACCCCAAAAGATACTGACTGACTGGCCTGGGATGTGATACAGGCATCAGGACTTTAAAAATCCTTCCAGTGTCCCTAAGTCTCAGCAGGCAATGACTAAAACAGAAGGCAACATATTTCCCCCTTTTTTATTATAAAATATAACAAATCTACAAAGTATGTAATACATAAATGTCAGCTTAATAAATTGTTGTAAAATGAGCACCTATGTAGCCATAATCGAGTGCAAGAAACAGATTATTGCTAAACCCCCAAAGCTCTCCTTGCAAGAAATTGCAAAAACTCATTTAAACTTTATTTTCACTGACTTTTCCCTTCCTGTCCTCTCTTGTTCTAATTGTTTTTTTGGGTTTTTCCATTCCACTCTGGACTGAAACCCAAAAGAAGTCATGCTCTTTCTCCAACCGTCTAGAGGTAACCATTACTCTGAACGTTTTATAATCCCTTTGTGGCTTTGTTTTATAATTTTTCATATAAGCCTGAATCCCTAAACAACAGATCAGACAGATACATTTTAAAATTTTATTCATATGGAATCCTCTTTCTTTGACTTCTTTTCTCAACCTAATGTATTTTTTTTTATTCACTTGTGATTTTATAGTTCCTTGTTTTTCATTATTCTCTAGTATTCTATTATATCAGTATACTACAGAGTCTCTCCCCATTCCTCTCCTGATGGATGTTTTGGTTGTTTCTGGTCTGGGACTATTACATCCACAGCTGCTGTGACCATTTTCTTATGTCTCCTGGTGCACGAAGGCAGATATTCTGAACATACATCGAGATATGGAACTGTTGCTTACCCAAAGAAAGGAGAGTCCAAACTGCAGTCTTGGTGGACTCTTAGGGAAGACAGGAGTCAGCATCTGGGACCCTATTACCATTCCTGCTCTGGACTGGGAGCCTGGAAGTTTGTAGTGCTCTGAGCCACAGGCCTTGGTATCACTGATGGTCTACAGGAGGCAACAGAGAAGCCGGTCATCATCTGCTTTTGGTTGTTTCCTAGGACTAGAGGGACAGGTTTCAATGCCCATCAAGGGTAGAGATCCTGATGGAACATTCCACTCTGGACTGAAACCCAAAAGAAATCTCCTGGCAATAGGGCAGACTGCACTATGGCAGGACAGCTAGCTGGCCCCCAAAATGTCAGCTCTTCATTGAACCCTCAGCAGCTGGTAGAAGAAAGTAAACAGTCTCTGGAGAAAGGTAACATTATCCTAGGCCTTGCAAGAGTTCTTAAGTTCCAGTTATCTTCCTGATCTTAACAGGCAATTTTCCACTGGATTGTTAGTTCATTGATGCTTTGATGAAATGTGCTGTGCTTTGTTTTTTCTCAACCTCTTTTATTATCTTCAGTGGGCAATGGGTATGAATCAGTTGTATGGCACATGCCCCCCATTCTATCTGAATACCATAAATGCAGGCTTGTTTCAGCTACCTCTGCTAATGTGACCCTGGAGCTCCCAAGGAATGCTGACAGGCTCTTCCAGTCTCTTTTCATGGTTGCCTGACATTCTGGGAAACTACTCTGACCTTCCGCAGGATCTCTTGCCACATTAAGTCTGTGATCCTTCAGGTGGTTGTGGTTGTTTTCTATTATTTTGCTCCAAGCATGGACATAGGCTGTGGTATGCTAGGGCTGGCCCATCTTGGTTCATTAGAGCTGATTGTTTATTTTTGAGAAATACTGTGGGCTAGTGTTTAAACACAACCATTATTAAAAATTGAATAATATCAACTTACAATTTAAATCAATGACATTAGAAACAAAGTTTATAAATACTCAAAACAATCACTTCCTAATTATTTTACCATCTTTTACTATTTATGCACTTGAGGTTATTTTTATCTATTGAATATATATGGTGGAAATACTATGTAATGGTGTACTATGGCACATCTCTTCTCAACTCCACATTTAGTGATATCACTGCATAAACAGCCTTGGGAGAAATATTTACACCATAAAAATTGGCAAATGCGTCATATAGGGACATTTTTTTTCCCAAAGAGCCAGTTGTTGAATACCTACCATATCACTGGATGTAGGATGCCTTTTCAAACTCTTACAGCAGAGTTCAAATGGACTCAAAAAATGCAGTTTAAAAGGACAGAGAATTATAAAAGGGAGTTATCAGTTAGGGAACTTTAAAACTGGTTATTAGAAGGGGTTATTTTGAGTCATAAGTCTACTCCTCTTGATAGTACAGTCCCTATCTGTCTTGTGTAAATCCTAGCTCGGCTATTTATGAGTGGTAGAATTCAACTCTTCTGCTTAGCTTTGACTTACCCTCAAAGAGAATCCTGCTGAACAGGTCTTTAGTACATGAATTCCAGGCCTCAATTCTAATAAACACAAAAGACTAAAGCAGTTTCTTTGCCTCTCTTATCCAACCCACTCCTCCTTTTCCCTTTTCTGTTCTTATTTTTTTTCCTGCCCTAAGATTGAATTTCCCCCAAGATGATTGGCAGCAGGAATGTCCTTCTTTACTTCTTCCCATAGGGCTGACCTTGCTCAGAGTACAACAATCAATATATTTCACAGTGCCTGGTTATTCAGTGTTCAATAAAGTCACGTATGGAACTTCAACAGAACAGTCCAGGTTGAGATTTGGCCTTAGAAAACTGGCCTTCATTTCCCCTTTCCTTGAACAAATATACGCCCATTTCAAGAGTAAACAATGAAGTGAAGGCAAGGTAATCCAAATCCAGATCTAGCAATAAAGACACCAAAATATTTTCTCTTTGATATAACTTACATGTATAGGACATAATTTAATGGATTACCTTAATTATGTAACTATATGGAAACTACCTTTAGCTTCTCTGTTTGAAAGCTTCTCTGTTTGCATTTAAGATTCCTCATTGCTTTCAGAACTTCCCTAAGAAGAATATGTAGATCAGAATATATCCAGAATTGAGCACACCTGTCCCCTGGTCACCTGACCCAGCCATCTCTCTCTCTCATCTGGCCACTGTGTTAGCCTCCTAATTGGTTTCTCAGCTTCCACCATGGCCCCTCTTCAGTCTTGTTCTCAGCACAAGCATCCAGAGTGATTCTGCTAAAATATAAATCAGATCACATTGTTCCTTTGCTCAAAATTCTTCAGTGTCTTCTCTGAAATTTCACTTAGGGAATAAGCCATGGTTACCTACCTAGGATCAACTCCTTATTTCTTTGACATTTGATCATAGCCTGTTGAATTGCCATTGCCTAAAACCTAGTACCTGGCACAGCATGGATTTTTGACATATACTGAATGAATGAATGGATGAATGATGATAGAGTGGTAGAATAGACCATTGGTTAGGAGCCAGAGACCTAAGTTTTAGTTTTTGCCTTTGCATGTGGTAAGTTCTATAATATTTATTACATTTTGTTTCTACATCTCAATATACTTATCAACAAAATGGAAATAAAACAACTGTTTCACATGCCTCATTGACTTTTAGGATGTCTTTGAGGACCATGCAAGGAAATACTCCATATAAGTGTTAGGGGATATTTTAATTGTCTAACTTGTTTATTCCCAGTATATTGAGTGGCTAACTCCATGCCTACTTTGCTTTAAACGATTCCCAAGAAAAAAACTCTCCATGTGAACACAGGGTTGGGCTGACAGGTTCATTTCTGCATCTCCCTCTGAAGATTTTAGTGGATCCTTTGCTTCTCATTTAGATCAGATAATTGGATTTACTATATAAGCCATTGAAAACCTGAAGAATGAAATAGCCCACCATGGGGTTTCGGGCCTTCAATGTGTCTAGTGTCGTGTTGGGTGTTCTGCCTGTGCGGTCTCCTTTCATCCCACTGAAACTGTGCAAGGAGAGAGCATGGCTTTCTTTTAGAGATGAATAATCTGAAGTTTATAGGGATCTGGTATTCCACTGAGGCAGCAGAGCTGATAAGAGACAGAGCCTTGGGGAGAATTCATGTCTGTCTCTAATATCAGACTCTCATTTATCTCAGGAAATTGAGAGAGACATTTAACCCAAAAACCTAAAAAAGAATATTCTTCTGTGGATGGTGTTTCTCACTGAGATATTATTTTGTTTCAGACTGTTTATGACCAGTGGTTCATTACCCTTTTTAACATTGTCTACACATCATTGCCTGTTTTAGCCATGGGCATTTTTGACCAGGTATGTATTTTTCTCTATCTTTATAACTTATTTTGCTCTGCTGATGCTTTTTAGTTGCTTCTAGCTTGTAAGTCGAAAACAGAAATAATGGAGAGTCCTAGAAGCTCAGTTGTTTTAATACGTATTGCATGGATCTAAAACCCTTCCAGATACTTCCCCCACCAAACAGGTCTCTGCTCAGTTTGGCTACCCTCCTCTTTGAGAGTCATACCCCACATTATTTTCCTAAAGCCTCTGAGGTGTCCTACATGAAATGGTCTCTAATTTCATTTTAGTCCAGCATTTCCCAGGCTTATATGTATGTATAAGCTTCTATGTATGTATTTTTTATATAGTACTATTAATATGCCTCAGAACTACTGCCTTGTGGTTCACACACTGGGAAATGGTTCATTAGTCCCTAACTACAGAGAACCATGCAGCAACGGATAGAAAATGATGGAACTCGTTGTTGGAAGGCAGAGGGCCAGCATTTGTGGTGAGACTTCCATGGCCAGCACAGCCTAGAATAGGAATTAGAAGCCAGTGGAGTACTCTGCCGATGACAGAGGAAGACAGGAAGCCCCACGGCCATGGCGAAAAGGGGCACAATCTTTTGTCTAGGTCAGCATGCTTGGGGAAGACAGAAGGGAGGGCATCTGTTACAAAAATGGTAGATCCTTGGCACGCTTAATACCTTGAATGAAGAAGTCTGGATGCCTATGAGGAAGTGGAAGGATAGCCAGAGGAGTTTCCATGGAGTGTATTATTTTAAAAAAAAATTTTTTTGGAAGTATATTTGAGGAGACCAGATTTTCTCCTGGCTGTTGTTAGACCTGTTTACTAGGCCTCATTTTTCTGGCCCAAACTTAGCTGTCTATTGCAAAATATAAATCTTCACATTACGAGCTCATTCCACTCTCCCACTCTGTGCCTTTGTTGTCTTACTTCTTATATGTAAAAAGGGCGGTTTGTGAACTACATATTTTGTGGAATTCTATAAAATCGTAATGAACTCCTGAAGACCTTAGATGTAAAGGATTAAGTACATTCACTTCCAAGTACCCATGTTTATAAGTTTCTTTTCTTGGTGCTTTGTAGCTGCCCAGAATGTGAAATAAAATAAGAAAAATAAAGCAGTTTCTGGGAAAAGATGGTTATTGTGCAATTCGAAAAAAAAAAAAAATGTAAGGCCCCTTACTGCCATCTAGTTGAGTGTCTGCCCCTGTCCTTTTCCACTTTGTCTACTTTGGCCCCTAAACTGATCACAAGGTCATGGAATGTGCTACTGCAAGGATTCCAGGACCGTCTACGATCCACTTATTTCATAAGGAGGAAACCAAGGCTCAGGTCATTGCTGAAAGCCAGCCAGTGTGTGACAGAACTCAGCCTCGTACCGTGCCACTTGAATCTGAGATTGCTCTGCTGTTACTATCATTATTATTTACTATCATCATTATTTTATGTATTACTATTTATAGAAGCGTCTGTTATTTATTACCTATGGTGTGGCAAGAACTCTGCTGAATACATGAACTGATCATAAAAGTGGTCCCATGAGAGAGGGGCATGTCTGGAGATAGGAAACTGAGGTTCAGCCAGGTTACATAACAGGTTTAAGACCATATACCTGCTAAGCAGTAGAACTGGGGTTTAAACTCAGGGTATGTCAGTGCTCTTCATGGGACCCCGTTCAATGAGACCAGAGCCATTCCATGAGCAGGAAGTGGAACTTTGTCCCAAGTTCATGCCTGTTTTTGCTCCTTTTTTAGCTGCTTCCCCTCTATTCCTGGTCCGCTGGTGTCCTCAGTGGTCAGGCCTTGCCTCCTTTGGTTTGGGCATTTGGCTTTGGTGCTCACAGTGTGTTCATCAACATTACTTTGGATCTGGTTGGAAATGCTGAGATTCAGGCCCTAACCCCAACCGAAAGGTTGAATCATTTGCTCCCCAAGTGATTTGTGTGCACATTAAGTTTGAGACACTATTTTAGTTTCTCCAGGACCCTGTTGGAGCCAAACCTACCTTCTCTTCTGTTTAAATTTTTTGTCTTGAACAGCTGGTATCAAAATTCTCCCTGGGTAGAACACAGCTCTTCAGGCTCAGCTTCCTTCCCACTGGAATCCCACTTGCAATTTTCTCCTTCCCCTGTTCCCCTTCCCCTATTGGCCCTCCTCTCACAGTTAGGAACTCAGATTGGCGGAGTTCTACTCTGCAGCTCTCTGCTGCCTTCTCCTGGCCACTACCCTCACTGCTTTGCCAATTAATCCCTGGGTCTCATTGGCTGTATGTGATGTAGTAGAACTCTGCGAGCATAAGCGCAGCTGCAGGAGAATAGAGGAAAGAAACCTCAATCTGAAGCAAGGATCTGGGTGCAAATTCTGGTTCTGTTAAAAGAGCTCTATGATCTCTCGAGTCTCTCCTGGAGACTCAAGCTCCTCTTCAATAAAATTGGGATCATTGGATTATCTTCTCAGTTATCCCACAAATGACAACAAGCTAATCAATGTTTGTAGGGTATGCTTAGACATGCACTTGCTATTTCTTGAGATGGGGAGTTCAGGACCTTCCCAACTTCTCCTCAAGCCTCCTCTACTGAAGTAACTTTGTTGATAGGATGTGAGTGACCAGAACAGCATGGACTATCCCCAGCTCTACGAACCTGGACAGCTGAACCTACTGTTTAACAAGCGCAAATTTTTCATCTGCATGGCACATGGCATCTACACCTCACTGGCCCTTTTCTTCATCCCCTATGGAGCCTTCTACAATGCGGCTGGAGAAGATGGGCAGCACGTAGCGGACTACCAGTCTTTTGCAGTTACCATGGCTACATCTTTGGTCATGGTGGTCAATGTGCAGGTAACCCCATTGCTGAAAATGTCTTAACTTGATGGCTTTACAACTTTTTAAAAATTCATTTTCATTGTTGATTGGTTTTGTCTACTTCTTGGGGCAAAAAAGTAATAACCCTAAAGGAATCTTGGAGTTTTTTCTTTCTAACTACACATTTTGAGATGAAAACAGAAAGCTTTAATGTAATGAGCAGATAAAGGAGATGAGCATTCAGTGTCTCTAAACTCTGTGTTAGTAGAAAGCTCACAATGATTACTTCTTGTGGCAGAGCGGAGTATGTAAAGAGAAATGATTATACTAGAGCTTCTTTCTTGGTTTTGGATAAGAAAAGTTTTCTAACGATAGCAGAGAGAAACTTTCCCATGGTTTCTATGACTTATTAATTTCTAGGTTTTAAAGTGATATTCAAAATTTATCGGATAATACATATCTGTGAAATTATTCAAGAAGTTCAATGTTATATTTTGACTTATCTGAACCTTAAATTCAGAGAAGCTCTTTTGGTAGGGATGGTTTTGATGATCCATTGACATCACTGGACTTCTTGAGTGTTTCTATTTCCCTTTTAATGCATATGGTAGGCAAAACCCTTAAATATTGGATTGGAGTTCACAAAAGCTTTCTTACTCATTAAAATCTGTACCTCTGGATAGATATAGTAGGCAATGTGACCTGTTTTTTCTTTTGTTTTCTTTTGCCTTTTTTTTTTGAAGGAGCAAACATCAGTCAAGGACTTGATTTTTAGAGTTTAGATTGCCTTTGTTCAGTCCTTTTTCTATCCTTTAAACCATCTTTTTTATAAATGTTAGATGCTCATTTCCAACAATGAATCTCATTAAATCCCAGACTTTCTCTTCATGACTCAAAAATAAACATTGCATTAAATGAACCAAATGTAAACCTATTGCTTTTAAAAGACATTTCTGCCATTCCTTGGTCCATCTACCAAAGCCATCTAACACTTGACATCTTGGGAGTTCATAATTCAGAATCAGGTAGCACTCAAAAACAGAACCAGATTCTCCACTCAGAAAGTTGTCTTGGTCGCTCTTACAACTAAATAAAGCATGCTGTTCCTTTTCTAACCCTCCATGTCTAGTTCTCCTATGTTCAATTCTCTGGCAGAGAGGGAAATAATGGCATGACTTGAAAGCACCTTGTATAGCTAAGACTTTCGTTATGATCGTCTATTACTGGGATCCATTGTTTCTTATAGTTCTTGCCCTTATACTAGACACTCCAACCTGTTTTGTTTTGTTGTCTTGATCACCGTGAGCAGATTATGTATACTGTTCTATTTCTAGCCTAGAGAATTAGGTGATCTACTCCTTCTCATGAGGAGTACATTTCCTGTTCTCTGGATTCTCTTCCTGTTGGGGAGGACATCTGTGGGACATCTCTTTAGTGGTAAAAGCTTATTCACCAGATAAGACTTGTTAATTGGTATGCCAAGAGATCATGTGAAAGGCAGTAACTGAGATCAAAAGCCAGTATCTGAAGTAAAAAGAAAATGGGAAATATTCTTCAAACTGTCATTAACATCATCCACTATATAAGTAAGGATTTAAAAATTATCTGAAAAAGATATAAGGGGACACCACATGTTTAGTGAAACTATTTTTCCATAATCAATTCTGCAATTTTTGGTTAACATTATCTTTTTAATTAAAAAAAAAAGCTTTTTGATATTCCTATATATCTTTTTCTCTTTTTCCTTGTCTGTAGTTTATTTTCTTGTATGCTCTCATAGTAAGGCCAGTCCTGTGTTTTTTATACTGATTTTTGATTTAGAAACTCTTTTCCCCATAAAGTATACAGTTCCTGTTGCATGTCACAGTTATGTTTCTCCCTTTTCACAAATTGAGAGACCACAGAAACAATCTATTTTTAAAAATACTGTTTATTCACAAAAAGAGACAGAATATTACATTCTCTCTTTTAGAGTTTTCAGAATAAACCATTCAAATTTTCTTGCCTTTGATATCAGGTTTTTATAAGAATGATATCCATAATTCCTCAGAGGGGAGTCTTCCTTAGGCCCCAAAGTAACCATTGGTCCCTCATTCACGATGTAATGGGGAGGCTTATCTGGGTCTAATTGATTCAGGCCTAACTGGCCATGTGTCTCACCAAGATTTATTCTCTGCCTTCTGTCTCCTCAAGGGCAACCATGGTCCTGCCCACCTAGGTAATGTTAGCATTACCATCTTTTATAACCACTGTTCAATTGTTGAAACTATGAAATTAAAATTGGTACAATACTATTAAGTAAACTAGAGACTTGATACAGATTTCCTCAGTTTCTCCACTACTGACCTTTTTCTGTTCCAGAATCCTACATTGCATTGACTCCTGAGTCTCCTGCAGTCCACTTTCTACAATCTTCCCTTATCTTTCACGGCCTTGATGCTTTTGAATAACAGTGGTCGGGTATTATGTAGAATGTTTCTGGATTTGTCTGATGCTTTCTTAGGAATAGATTGAGATTGGGGATTTGGGGCAAGACTCACAAAGAGGTGATATGCCTTCTTGTCACATCCTTTCAGGGATGAGAGTGATATCAGCATGATTTATTACTGGTGACTGTGACCTCAGTTACTTGTAAAGATGATGATTTTCAGGTCTCTCCATTGTAAACTATGTTTCCCTTTTCATACTCTGTTCATTAGGAGTGAGTCACTAAATCCAGCCCAGTCCATTCAAGAGGAGAATTAAGCTCCATTTCTTAGCAGAATTTCAAAGAATTGGCAGTCATATGTTAAAACCTTTACACAATAATTTAAAGTTGATATATCAAATTGGAGCCCAAGATTTGCCCAAGATCACACAGTGTCTGCATTGCAAATTTAGGACTAGGACCCAGTGGTCTTATTTTCTGAGTCAGTGATTTTTAATAAAGGCATTTGTGAGTGTTTCATGAAAAACGTGGGGTGAGCATTTCCTACAATACATTTCCTAGCTACGGGTAGTTGGCACACTTGGGAAACTGTAAGGCACACCCAGAGTTGTACTTGTGAAAATGAGATGCTGGGTCTCACCACTGGGTGACTGTGCCCTTTGTGCCATTCACAAGCTGATGTCCTCTAGAACTTATCTACATACTCCTTCCTGTCCCAGAGAGTTCTACTCCACCGGACTCCTCCCTGCCTCACCCATACCCTCTACCATTAATTTTGAGTGCTGGAGGGTCCTGACTCAGCTGGGAGACTGAGGACATTTTTGGCAAGAGGACAAGGTAGGGGAGATCCAGGGGGAAATGGAGGTCTGGAAGCAGAGTAGGTGTGAGTGAGGATCGACACCAGTTTCAAAGTGGTAGCCTGCTTTCCTTATTGCTGTACTCCAACTTAAACTGCAGTGTCAGACACAAATCAGTTTTTGTTGATTGCATGTGAGGGCAGAAAGACATGAAGAGAGATCAAAGTTGAGCAAAGGAAGTGAGAAGAATTTGGTTGAGGTACACAACTATCCCTCCTGTCTTCGTTACGTGCCCATCTTATTCCTTACCAAAGCAGGCCTGTCCTTGGTGGGAGCCTTCAGAAACCTGTGTCATCATCACTACTCTGATATGAATTATACTTAATCCTCTCAGTGTCACTATTCAGTAGGTATTATTGTCCCCTTTTACAGATGAAACTCAGAGAGGTTAAGTGACTTGCCTGAGGTCACAAAGGGAGTCCCAAATCCAGTGTTAGAACCCAGACCTCTTGGACTCCAATGTTGTCTGGGGCAAAGTATTTTATTCTACAGTAAGACTGGTTAAAATGCAAATTTTCAGGATGTATGAGAACAAAGATTAGACTGAACCTAAAGGAAGATAGCAGGTACTTTCTTGTCCATATAGGAGCAGGAGGAAGGGGGAGGGAGGAAGAAAGGAAAAGAAAGAAAAGAGAAAAGAAAGGAAAAAAGAAAAGGAAGAAAATCAAGCAGTCCTAAAGGTAGAAGCTCTGGGGTTGGAGAAAAGAGACTCTCTGGAAGAGTAAGAGGAGAGGTTGGAGTTACTATGTCAGGCTTCTGATTTTCAGAGCAACAGGAGCTCCCATTAATTGCACATTTACTGTACAAATGAATTATTTCTCAGATAATCCCATTCTCTCATTTAATCTTCTTCCCAGGCCTCTGAAACGTAAATACTATTACTATAGATAAGAAAATAGACTTGTTAGAGGACAAATCACACTGAAAGTGGCAGGCCAGTCTTTGAACACAGATCTGATCTCAGGTCCCCAAATCCAAGTTTGTGTGACCTTCTTTCTTTTTTGGGTACCACCCTGAATAAAGTGGGAGAGAGGCCGTTAATAGCTGATAAACACACAGGTCTTCTTTCAATGTGAGAACTTCAGCTCGAGGAATGTACATTCACAGTTACTGTCGTTTTAGTCTTCCACTTATTTTTCAGAAGCCCTGAAAATATCTGCTTTACCGTGGAATTCTCAGACCTGAGCTCATAAATGTTTATAGCCATGAAAACTCTGCAATTTTGGCTTCAAGCAGAAACTTCTGTCTTTAATATATAGAATAATAAGTTTCAGAAGTTTGTGAATGCGCTCACTTTGACAGCGGCATTAATATCCTTTCCTCACCGTCTAAGCTTGACTTGTCATTGGGGTGACAACCCCCATAAAATTTCCATGGTCTATAATTACAGTTATAAATCTTATGTGTCCTGCTGGTGCTATAGGCCAAACTTTAGCCGTCTCTATTTTTTTTTTTTTTTAATATCAGGGCTTTTTATGTGTTGTGTTTTTTTTTCTTTTTTTCTTTTTTGGTTATTTGAATTATATAATGCTCCTTTTAACATTCCAAACAGTATAGAAGTGTTTAAAATAAAATGAACCACCTTCTTTATTCCCCCCATATTCAGCTGGTTAACTACTATTATGATTACCGTAGCTTAACTCCTTCCATATTTTTCCTTTGCTTTCGGACACACACATATGTATTCAAGAAAAAGGCAGCATAGCTGGCATATTATTCTGGAATATGCTTTTCTTAACAAGATATTCTGAACAGCTTTCCAAACCAACACATTCAGAACTATCTTACTCTCTTTAAGAGCTGCACAGAATTTCACAATATGGATATATAATAATTTATTCATCAGCCCTCTATTGATAGATATCCAGGGTGTTTCTTTTGTTGTTGCTGTTATTGAAACAATGCTAGAATGCATACACTAGCTTGTACATTTTATGTACTGACAGACAAATTCCTAGAAATGAAATTTCTGGAGTCAGAACTAACTTTTACTGAGATGAAGGCTGAAGAATGGCATTGTGTTCTTTTCATTGCTAGGTCCGAGAGTATGTACAGTTTCAGGTTCATTAATATTGCTCTATTACTTTCCAAAAAGGATTATAGTTGCAGACAAGATTTATTAAAAACTATTAGGTAGCTCCAGAGTCTTCAGGAGGACGAATGAACCAGGGAGAACCCCAGCCAAGCATAGCACCTCTGGGAGAAACACCCAGCCATATGGCTTGCATTTTTGTAGTGAAAACATAATTACTACCTCTTAACAGCTTGGCTCTGATCACACTGGGGACTAAAAGCCAGGTTTGCCACAGATTTTCAGAGAACCACCATGCTTGTTAGATACTGAGAGAAGTATATTGAAATTTTCCCTTGTGATTTCGATTCTTACCAAGTTCTTGTACTTTAAGGAGATTTTATCTTATATGATTTGAGGCTGTGTTATTTGCAATGTAATGTTCTTGATTGTTATTTGTTCTTTATGGCTTTTATCTTTTTTATGATAAAATGTTAATTAAATTTCATTTTTTTATATTAGTTTCACTTCTGTTGCTTTTGTTAGCCTGCATATACCTGAGACATAATCTAGACCCATCCTTTCATTTTCACTGCTTTCTTAACTCATCCTTTTGGGTTTTCTCCTTTGATAAGGCAGTTAACCTACTCATTTTTATGGTAGTAACATATATTTTATCTTGCTCCTTTCATGTTATTTTATGATTACTTTAATTTCTTTATTTCTATTTTTTTCCTTTTCATATTCAGATGCATCATGATTTTTAAATATTTCATTTGTCATAAATAATCTACAAGTTTCATTATTATATTCCCATTTTACTAGGGATTTCTCCCATTTTCATAGTCACTTAAATCTCTATTTCCATACTGACATGCCAAAATTAAATACTAACTATATCCTTCACCAAATGTTTCACTGTGTTGTTCACACCTTCCTGTCCACTTCCAAATTAAACAGTCTTGGAAATGCATCTACTTATTTCTTCCTCCCTGCTCCTACTTCCCTCCTTTATGATAATAATCTGGAAGTATAGTTTTATCATGTTATTAAATACTTCTTTAACATATGTTTTGACCATTGCAGGTTTTTTATAAGTTAATACAATAGCTCATCTTCACATTATTAGTCATTTAGAGCCAACTATAAATTTTAATCATCACTGCTCACCACATTTTCATGCTCTTTGTCTTCCATGCTTTTGAGGTCTTTGTTCTAACAGAATTTTTACTTGCACCAGTTTCCTTGAGTAATTTCTCCAGAAAGGGTACATAGATTTTATACTTTTTCGCTCAAACCTTTCTTTCTTTATTTTTAATGTTTAAATGGTACATGCGACAGGCGTGAACTTCTTGAGTCAGAGACTTTTGCTTTAGGTACTTTGTGAATGTAGGTCTACTAAACCCAGTTTCAGTGTAGCAGTTTTATATCAGCTTGATTCTCTTTGCTTTCTAAGTCGTATATTCTCTATCTGGAAGTCTGTGTTCTTTGTCTTGGCGCTGCACAAATGTCACTAGAATGTAACTTCTTTCTTTGATTTTCCTAGGATTTAGAGTGCCCTCTCAATCTGGAAATCTTGCTATTTCTTCACAATAGCAGAGCAGTTTTCTTCTGTCATTTCTTTGTTACTTCTTTGTTTCTTTTTCTCTTTCTAAGATGCCATTATTTGTATGTTGGGCCCATGGATCTGTAATCTATGGATTTGCCATCCACATGTCATATCTTTTTGCACATGGTTTCCATTTCTTCAAGTTTTTTGCTCTGTGTTGTGAGATATTATTTCCATTTGTTTTTTCCAGAATATTAATTCAGTTCTCATCAGTGACTATTCTTATTTGGTTTCTCTATTGAATTTTTAAATTCAGAAATAATGCTTTTTTCTTCCAGAATTTTTTTTTCTGTGATCTAATTGTATCCCCTTAAGAGTTCTCATTATATTTATTTTTTTTTTGGTTATAGTGCTTGTCTGTCTTTTCCATTAGTTCTGCCTCAATAGGAGCCACCTGTTCTTTTTTTTTTTCTTTTCTGCCTCTCTCTCTCTCTCTCTCTCTCTCTCTCTCTCTCTCAGTTGAATCCTCTTTAATTGGCTGTGATTTTTCTGCTCATACCCACATGGGTCAAGCTCTTGGTATTCTTGATGATGATCAATTGGCAAGTGACAGAGGTACAGTCGAAGATTTTGACCTAATGTCTTAGCAGCCAAATGAATGGGCACTCTAACATCTCTTTGCTGAGGATGGAAGGCGGGGCTCTCTATTATCAGGCCTCATGAAGGATAAAAGCTGTCCTTTTATAACCCCTGAAGTTTATTTCCAACGTTGCCAACTTTTTTTAATGGAGCAAGATTTAAAAAAAAAAAAAACTAAACTAAACTAAACTTCAAGTGGGAAGAGGAAGTGTATCTTCCTACGCAGAGAAGGGTCTATTTACTGTGTAAGCAGGACCCCTCTCAGGCAGATAAGAAATCTGTGGCCTGGGGCGCCTGGGTGGCTCAATTGGTTAAGCGACTGCCTTTGGCTCAGGTCGTGATCCGGGAGACCGGGGATCGAGTCCCACATCGGGCTTCCTGCTCGGCGGGAAGCCTGCTTCTCCCTCTCTCACCCCCCCTGCTTGTGTTCCCTCTCTGGCTGTGTTTCTCTCTGTCAAATAAATAAAATCTTAAAAAAAAAATGTTTAAAAAAAAATCTGTGGTCTCTGCTAGAAATGCAAACCTTAGGGCGCCTGGATGGCTCAGAGGGTTAAGCTTCTGCCTTCAGCTCAGGTCATGATCTCAGGGTCCTGGGATGGAAATGCAAACCTTCCCTTGGACCACCTGGGGTCTCAGAGATGCAAACAATGTTGCCAGGAACTACTTGTTTTTCTGCTGAAATCTTGGGGTTCCTATCTGCCAGTGGTATCCTTGATTCCCTGATTAGCAGGCCCTTTTTGACTCCGTTGCCACAACAAATTATTAAAGGAGAGAAGAGCTTGTGAACATGCTCCCAGGTCACCATAAATCCTCGATTCTTATTTATTTGACAGAGAGAAACATAGGCAGAGAGGGAACACAAGCAGGGGGAGTGAGAGAGGGAGAAGCAGGCTTCCCGCCGAGCAGAGAGCCCGATGTGGGGCTCGATCTTGGGTCTCCAGGATCATGACCTGAGCCGAAGGCAGTCGCTTAACCAACTGAGCCACCTAGGTGCCCCCTCGATTCTTAATTTTACGACAAAAGAGGATTAAGGATTTTCTTTGTTATTAAATAATTTAAGAAAAATCATCAACAGAATGCGTTAGAATATTGATGTAAAACAGAATATGCCCGTGTAAAATAGTTGGGTGAAAACTTATGTACGGATTAGAAAATGACGCACTTGCTCACTATGACGATTTTTTTTTCCCAACAGAAACGCTTTCAGAGCAATTTGAAAAGTAACTGTGAAATCAGATCATTCTTTTTCTTATCTCTCACGTAAAAGGTTAACATTTTGTCTCCTGATTCTGATTCAAAGTTGGCAGCTATAATGGCTTGCAAATATAAGTTCTGAGGTCAGGTCAGTTCCCAGTGCCGTGCAGAAGTAGGGGTGCCTTCGGCTGGCTGGTAGAGAGGTACAAACATCTCTTCACAGATCAATTCTGGGAGAACACCACTCAGTAAAATGGTACTCTTTTAACCCTCAAAGACCTCCCCTTTTGCATTTGACTTCATTTACAGATAGCCTTGGATACCAGTTACTGGACTGTCATTAATCACGTCTTCATCTGGGGCAGCGTTGCCACTTATTTCTCCATTTTATTTACAATGCACAGTAACGGCATCTTTGGCATCTTCCCAAACCAGTTTCCATTTGTCGGTAAGTTGAGCTCTGTTATCTATGGGGGCCTAGTGTCATGCTGTCATTTATGTGTCTTTGTAACATATTCTGTGTTGGGTGGGACTAGGGATGACTAATAACTTTTCTCTAGGAATGGATGGAGCCAGGTATCTGAAGGCTTTCAGGCTTAAGAAGAGCTCCAAAAGATCAGTTTCTGCTGTTCCTGCCAGATGTAGAAGAATCACTATTCTGGGCTGCTTATAGGTTCCCACCAGCCCAGGTGTAATACACTGTCCCTTTTGCAAACAAGAGGCATAGCACATGTATCAGGGCTACCTGAAGGCCTGTGAAAGAAGTTCACGTATAATAGAAGGAAGACAGAGAAATCTTACCTTCTTCCTTTTCTCCCACATCATCACCACTGTCACTGCCGAAGTTCACCTAGAACTTACTAGCACTGAGATAGGAAAGAAATGATGTACAGCGTGGAGCCCTCTGAGACTTGCTGGACCATAGTCCATAAGGGGCACAGAGAGTAGCCTCTGTAATTAGACAGCCAGGGCTCAGGGGTCAGCTCTGCCACTTAAATGCTGGGGAACTTGGGCAGATTTCTTTTTCTTTCCATGCCTTCATGTCTTAAATTCTAAACTGGATATATTAGTAGTCTCTATTCTCATAGAATGTGAGGCTTACATGAGACAATGCATATAAAATGCTTAGCATGTAGCCTGCTACATCGTACTTTTCCAGTAAATGTTAACCATAGTGATGGTGATGAAGATGATGATGATGTGTCTTGGTTACTGGTTGGGAACACTGCAGAGGGATGTGAACTACAGATGGGTAGCCCAGGAACTGCAAAAATAACTGGAAACCCTGAGATTCTGTAATACAACAAAGAATGTACATCTGATCTATCTCTGGAGTATACCATCATTGTATTCCACATTTCAAAATGATTCCCAGAGGGCCACTGAGCTTTACTACACCATGAGGCTATTAATATACCTTCTCTGAAGTTTTGAAATCTCAAACGTGTGTGAGATAAGTTGGCAACAGTGATATTTCTCCGTTTGTCCCCATAAACTGGGAAAGAGAGATGCACAGTATCAACCTTCTTGATCTGAATCAGTGACTGAGATTTGCATCCCCTAGTTAAGGAATTCAGTCTAAGAAATCCAGAAAAATGATTGACAACTGATTCGTGTAGAAGGCAAAATAAGAGCAACTGTAAGGTTATACATTTCCCCGATGCAAAGACACCTGAAATTATAATAAATGTACACAAATACTTAATAATGTTGTTCACCTTTTGCCTTGCTTTGCATGTATATGGAAATCTTTAAATTGCCCTATTCTTACTTAATATGTAACATTAATACTTTGTTTGCCAAAAGACTGCAGCCATGTAGAAACATGATGGTTATGAATAAGAATAAGCATATTATGAAAGAAAGACCTTTATTTCTGGAGGGGGGGTTCCTTTCTTTTTTCTTTTTATTGTCTTTGTTTTTTCTTTTTCTTTTTCTTTTCCTTTTGGTTGCCAAATCTGAAAGTTCAGTGCGTTGGCAAGAAGACTTCTAGTCCTGAGAGAGCATTTTAGCATGCATAATGAGCCTGGAATGCCTCAACTGGAGAAAGTAGTCTGTGTGGGGACCACTCTCTCCAGCTAAGCACATGCCATTCCAGGAATTAATTACTGAGCTCCAATGAGAATTCTCAAAAGTTAGATCAACATTGGGGTTTAAGAAAAAAAAAATTTTTTTCCTTAATAGCCAGCAGCAAGTAGGAGTGTGGTTTTTAAAGTGAAGCTTGTTTTCCCAGCCAGGCCTGGAGGTACTAAGCTTCAAGGAGCTCAAAGAGACATTTAATTTATTGAGTCAAGTTTGTTTCTGCCCAAGCAACTGTAATCTACTGCTCTTGGTGGGCAGATGGTATCCTCCAGAGCCAGAAAATGCAGACATACCAATCAGCAGCCAAGCCCTCATCCCCAAAACACATTCAAATGGTGTTAACACTTTAGCTTTGGGAGAGGGGACCTAGATGATGGGAGGTATTGTGGCAAATCCCTAGAAAACCAATAGGGACAAAAGTCTATTTTGGTGATATAAACAGGGTTCCCATGTCCCTGTACACTGGGTCTTTCTGCTTAAGTGACCATTATTGTTTTGTTTAGACAAACATCCCAGTATATGAGGCGTGAGCATCAAGCAAGGAAACTGGCTTCAGGCTTAGGAATGAGTTTCACCACAGTGTTGCGCTGGCATGTTGGATGGTTGCATTTGCAGTCTGCCAGTGAGAGGAATGCTCTTTTCACAAACCCAAGAGCATCTCTGATCTCCTTGGAATCTTGAGTGCCTCATAACCAAGTGAACATCAGAGAGATCAGCAAGCCCCTTTGAGGCAGGTTTTCTGAGGCTGCTGCCTGAGTTGGAAAGGTTGGCCCTGTATCAGGTAAAGCTCTCCAGTCACCAAAGGTATTGAGATTGTGCCTGCACCCAGCCGTATATTGTATAGTTTTGATATGGCAGTTTTATTCAAGGGTCTATACGAGCAAATGTGCTTTTTTTTTTTTCTTGAGGCTCCATGAGAGAATTCTACTTCATGAGTGAAGCTGGACTGAGTCTAGATCAGAGAACACTTGGCTCTGATGGGCTATCTCCAAGTGACCGGGCCATGACGCAGTCCCCAAGGGTGGTGATCCTACCACTCTTGCCTTCTCGTCACATCTGAACATACTGTATACTGGGGAAGACACCTAGTGTTTCTCCCTGGGTAGCCCAAACCTCAGCATTTCAAAGAAGACCTTATGAGAATAGATTAGGAGCCTATTTATTCAACAGTTCATTATGTTTTGTATAATTATGTATGTTTTCCCTTAATAATAGGAAATGCACGACACTCTTTGACCCAGAAGTGCATCTGGCTTGTTATTCTCTTAACAACAGTGGCTTCCGTAGTGCCTGTGGTGGTAGTCAGATTTTTGAAGATGGATTTATGCCCAACCCTGGGTGACCAGGTATGTTGCAGTGCCGATAAGTACTTGAAGGGCTGATTCTTGGCTCTTGGAATCATGTCCACGATTTGGAAGCCCAGGAAAAGGTTAATGAATTTCCCAGTGGAAACACTCATAGGTATATGGTATTACTCACCAGTAGATGGAACCACCCACATCTGAAGGTAGTAGCTTTGTGAACATTAATGAAGATAAATGTCTAGACTAAGAGTGGGTGGGGAGTCATGAATTACAAGTTGGACATTTCTAAAAGCTAACTTAAAAAACAGCTGGTAGCATTTTGGACAACTATTCTAAGGCAAAGCCAAACTACAAGGAAAGTTATTGACATGGGGGCAAATAAAGGGTACAATAAAAGAGAGACAAGCAAGGTATGAGGTGAAGGGACTCAGGTTCTGTAGAAATGTGGTAGCAGATTTAGAAACACAAGGAGATGCTACCTTCTGAACAGATTAAGAAATCATGACTGGATTGAAAAATATAAAGTTGAAAGAAAAATAGAACAGATTGTAGAAATTATTTTTTTAAAATATTTTATTTATTTATTTGACAGAGAGAGATCACAAGTAGGCAGAGAGAGAGGAGGAAGCAGGCTCCCCGCTGAGAAGAGAGCCCGATGTGGGCCTCGATCCCAGGACCCTGAGATCATGACCTGAGCTGAAAGCAGAGGCTTTAACCCACGAAGCCACCCAGGTGCCCAAGATTATAGAAATTCTTAAGCCAAGGGATTAATAGCATGTATTTCATGAGAAGAGTAGTAGAAGGAAGACAATATCAAGCTAGGTCAGGACCCAGATACAAAGAGAAAAGGAGAAAGAAAGGGGAGATGCACATTTATGGTTGCATCATGAGAAGGGCCAAACACTGGTGGGGTGAGTGACCAGGCCAATGATACTGAGAGGAACTGAGGTAGAACTTCCTTTACCAGGAATATCCTCCACATTCTGAAGTCAGAGCACGCGAAGATTCCTTTTGAAATGATTCATAGATTCCCCTGTTGATCTGTCCTTTCCCTTTGGCTCCGTGAGCTCATTCTGATGTAAATGCAGAAAATGATGGATGAGCTGAAGGAAAGAAGATGATGCTCATTTCTTCCAATATGTAGATCATGATCTTCTGCTTTTAATGGCTTTCTCCTGACATGTAAGTCGGATTCTGAGAGATCAGCCAAATCAGAGAACCAGGCAACTTGCACCAAACCTTGGATATTTTTCTCCTCATTCTTTACAGGAAAATGAAAGAAATATTGGAAACCCACCTAAATGATGTTGTAAAAGACTACAAAAAAATCCAAAAGACATAAAAACCCTGAAAATCATGATATACTGACCTACCACAAGAGTTAAAAATTCCTGACTCTCATTTTCTAAATTTTCTCTTAGTCTTATTGGATCTTGAGGATCTCCCTTGAGAGGGAAAGGCCTATTTTTGGAGGATGGGACTATAGACAGTTATACTGACTGTGTTTGGATTCTGCATGTGAGAAAAGCCTTCTGCACAGAAGTATGTTCCTATTCATTTAAGATGGGTGTATGAGAAGGACACAGTGATGAAATTTGTCTTAACACTTCTTTCTTATTTAATAGTCTCTTGGAAATATAAAAACTGACCAGGCTCCGTGTAATCTTTTTGGGTGGAACATTTCTTTCTTTTTTCTTTTCTTTTCTTTTCTTTTCTTTCCTTTTCTTTTCTTTTCTCTTATCTTTTTCCTTTTCTTCCTTCCTTCCTGCCTCCCTCCCTCCCTCCCTACTTTTCCCTTCCCTTCCTTCCCTCCCTCCCTCCCTGCTTCCTTCCTACTTTCCTTCCTCCCTCCCTCCCCTCCCCTTCCCTTCCTTTCCCTTCCCCTTCTTTCCTTTCTTCCTCCCTCCCTCCCTTACTTCCTTTCCCTTCCCTTCCCTTTCTTTCCTTTATTCCTCCCTCCCTCCTTTCCTCTCTCCCTCCTGCCCTCCCTCCTTTCTTCCCTCCCTTCCTTCCTCCCTTGTGAAATGCTTCCTTTTACAATGAAGGTAAGTATGGTAAGTATGTTGTTATTGTTGATATTTCTACTCTTTACTCTTCATAAAGTAGCCCAGGGCCTAGAATCTGTCATTTGGATGTATCCTCTCACTCTGTGTCTCGTTCCTCTCCAGATCCGTCAGAGGCAAAAGGCTCAAAAGAAGGCAAGGCCCTTACGTAGGCGAAGGCCTCAGACTCGCAGGTCAAGCTCAAGAAGATCTGGATATGCTTTTGCTCATCAAGAGGGCTACGGAGAGCTTATCACATCTGGAAAAAATATGCGAGCTAGAAACCCACCCCTGACATCAGGGTTGGAAAAGACACTATGTAACAGCACTAGCTGGATTGAAAATTTCTATAAGAAAACCACAGACACAGTGAGCTGCTTTAGCCAAGATAAAACAGTGAAACTGTGAGTCAAGATGAATTTGAACCACAGAGTGACTTCTCATTTCAGCTGAAGCTGAAATTCAGCTGGCTCCAGAGTTTGGGGCCAGGGGTGGGGTGGGATGGATTGCCTCATTTTATTTAAATCTGTGGCAGACAGCTGCAAGTGCCCACAAAATAGGGGTGCACTTTATAGGAAACCAGACCCAGTGGTCACTAAGTCATGATTTGCTGGGCAGAGGCCTCACAATACAAATAGACGTTTTCTTCAACCTAGGTACCAACTGACCTAAACTTCAGAAAAACTAGTAAATCTGCACATACATTGAATGGATCTTCAAGTGGAAAAAAGGGTACATTCAGAAGGTATACATCCAAGCTGTGAAAAGCATGCTTGTTGATGGACTAAAGAAATGTAAAATCAACCTTTCCCAGGATACATTTTTAAGATATACAATGTATATACTATGGTGCTTTCAGACTAAGAGAAGCTTGTGATTCTCTAGTCTTGACATCCACATTCCTGTGTGTTTACTCAGGACAACACATCACCTTCATCGCCTAAAGAATAGAAAAACATGTTGGTGTTCCTCATTTTTTTCACTGGTCTAAAGAGAAAGTAGATTGGAGCATCTTAACAGTGGAATATTCTGGGAATTTGGTGAAATGTATTCACAGAGCTCTCGGGGACATGTTCATGAAATGTCCAAGAGACGCTCTCTATTAAGTATTCCAAGCACTTTTCAATGACTTTTATAACAATCTCAGTAGTAACTTACCCTGCATCATCCAGAACCATTAATGAAACCAGCGTAGCATGGGAATTTCACATTTTAATGATAATATTCCAAATAGTGTCTGGGTAAATACTTTCAATATTTCCAATTTTGAAAAGTTTAGAATTAAATTAAAAAGAAAAGTTAGAAACATAACACATTAATAAACAACCTTTCCAATTACTATTTAAATACTCAGGCTTTCCTACTTAGTTGCTTTTGATATTTAGCTGTCATGTTTATAATTCAAACAGAAACGTATGTAGGTAAGGCTAGTTTTCTGGAGATGCTCCAGTGCAGATTTTCAGTTCACATGTGAGTCACCAGTTTAGTTCCTGTAAACGAATTCAGACAGATTTGTGTTCAGACTCCAGCTCTACTACTTCTTAACCTCTATAACCTTGCGCAGGTAATATGCCTGCTCTGAGACTCACTCTCTTCCTCTGTAAATGATGATATACGACCTACCTCATGTGGTTGTTTGAGGATTATCAAAGCACAGATTCTTAAATCCCTGAAAACATAATTCTCACATAAATGGAGTTCCACTTAACTCATCAGTAGAAGAACAGCACTTTGAAGAGAATGTAAAGAATGGGAATTTAATCAGTATGAAAGACCTTGATGAAATGAGATTGCAAAGTAAGATATAAAACTGGTTAGCATCCTTCAGAAAAATAAAACTATCACCATGGAGGTAAATTTCTCTATCAGAAAATACAAAGAAAACATCATCATGCTTTATCAGTTTTCTGTAAGTCAACCTCTAACTTGACAAGGTCCCTAATCTGGTCTTTGTTGAGTTATTACTCAAAGTTCTCTTTCCCAAGACAGTCAGATGGTCCTTGGATGAGTATGATGGAGCACAGGTTAACATGATGACACAATCTTTTTTGTTGTTGTTGGTTTTGTTTTGTTTTGTTTTGGGGGGCTTTTTCAGGTCAGATTTTCCTAGTCCGGGATAATTTGTCCTTAATGGAATCAAATAAGATACACATAAAAGACCCTAAGAGAGTGTTTTAATCATAGTAAATACTCAGATTTACTTTACCCACATGTCTGCGTGGGCTTAACCAGATACCAGTTTTCAGTGTCAAGGTTGTTATTAGTTTCACTGTGTTTGCTTGCTTTTTGTAACATTTTTGAAAGATTTGAAAAACTTCAGTAAATATTTTGGCACTATTGGTGTTTGATGTTGTGTATATTCCTTATTGGGAAATCACGGGGGAGATTTTTTTGACACATTGGTCAACTGATTTTTTATCTCCCTCTCCTTTACATGCCTGAGGAAAATGTATATCATTCTTAAGATCACAGCCAAGAATCAAATGAACTGATTGGACCTCTGAGTCAGGAATGGGAAAGACTAGGAATGGTCCAAGTTTGCAAGTTCAGTTCAAATTAAATAAGGCTGTTTAAAAACAGATAGTGTGGGTGATTGTAAGAGAAACACATAATCAGTTTACTTTGGCCCCACAAGGTCCAAATAAACTGCCACACCCATTACAAGATCATTCAGTGCAAGGGCCAAGGATTACTTTGAACCTGAAGATAAAGAGGCTGAGGAGTGGAAGATGATGGTGATGTACTGGAGAATAATAAAATTTTAATTTTACATAAACATCAGTTATTGGGGGAAAAAACCCAAAAACCCTCTAGATTCAGGACTGAAGTCGGCAACCTTGTGTTTTAGTCTCAGTTCCAAGTTTTGAGCTCTCATAGGCCATTGCAAGCCATACTTCCATCACTTAAATCTGCTATCTTTGTGTCTCTCCTCTGCCCACAGGTATGCACACCTATGAAGGAAAGAAGAGAGAGGGTTGAAGAAAACGAGAGCCATAAAGGAGTGAAGGGAAGGTGGGCGGTAGGGACTACAGGGTCTCCAGTTATTTCCTGCTTAGGGTGATACAACTTTCTGAAAAATAAATTTAATTCCTTAAAGAAAAAAAAAATAGATTGTATCTGAGATTGAGAAGTCAATCTTAAAACCTCCTTCATAGTTGGTGTGAGACCAAGAACATTTTATCTGAAAGGGGGCCAGGAACTCTGCCTTGTCACAGTAATAGCACTGATTGGTGTGAGACGGGCCTTCCCTTCATTGCACCTGCCTTTTCCAGGCCTTGGTGTCCCAACCCATCAATGGACAAATTGGGCAGTATGGTCGCAGAGAGCCTTTCTCATTCACCCACTGTGTGAGCTGTGCTTGCCGGTATTGGCAGAATGCATTTGCAAATGTTTGTAATTGGAAAGAGAGAGGAGAGAGGGAGATTAAAAGATCAGGCTACATGTTCTTTTGAGTGCAAGGCTTGGGCCTTGTAGTGGTTTGTGTTTCCCTACAACGGCCCTAGTCTCCAGGCCTCGGTCAGTGCGCCATAGAGGTACTAAACATTACGTTATGTTTTTCCTGCGTCAGTTGAACACACTCAGTTTCTTGCTAAGGATTTACTACGATCTTTTAACCACACTCACTTTTCCTCTCTGCCACTTTAAATATCAAAAGCGTAGAGAAACAAGGTAAAATACCCATGCCCAGTAAGAAGAGGGCCATTTTAAAGTCCCCTCTACCTTGTCCAGAGCCTTAAAGGGGATTCTTTGGGCCTCTGTTTCCCTAGGATTCAAGGTAAAACAACAGAGTTTTGAGTACTTTCCTTCTTAGTTATGTAGAACTTTTCAGTCTTTGCACCAGCTGAAACATTTCACATTATGTACCCATCTGTATATTTACACAAACTGGACTTTTTGAGCCTTACAACCCTGTGAGGTGGTCAGGACGTTCATGGTTCTTTGGGGGCTTTCCGTATTGTTTTATTATTTTAATTGCAGTATACTTAATATTCAGTGTTATATTAGTTTCAGATGTACAATATAGTGGTTCAACAATTCTATACAGTACTCAGTGCTCATCCTGATAAGTGTGTTCTTAATCCCTTCACCTGTTTTACCCTCCCCACCACCGACCTCCCCTCTGGTAACCACCAATTTGTTTCTATAGTTAAGAGTCTGTTTTATGGTTTGTCTCTTTCTTTCTTGGTTTCATACATTCCAAATATTAGTGAAATCATAGGGTGTCTGCCTTTGACTTACTTCACTTGACATTTTACCCTATAGCTCTATCCATGTTGTTGAAAACAGCAAGGTTTCATTCCTTTTTATGGCTGAATGATATTCCATTGTGTGTACGTGTGTGTGCGCGCTTAACTATCCATCTATCAATAGACATGTGGGCTGACTCCATAGTTTGGCTATTGTGAATAATGTAATGATGTAAGTAAACATAGGGGTGCATGTATCATTTCAGATTAGTTTTTCATATACTTTGGGCAAATACCCAGTAGTGGAATTACTGGATCATATGGTAATTCTATTTATTTTTATTATTTTTTATTTTAATTCCAGTATAGTTAATATATAGCATTATATTAGCTTCAAGCATATAATATAGTGATTCAGCAATTTTATATAATACCCGGTGCTCATCCCAAGTGTACTCCTCCCTTTTCATCGCCTGTTGCACCCATGCCCCTCTCAACTCCCCTCTATTAACCATCGGTTTGTTCTCTATAGGTTAAGAGTTTATTTCTTCCTCTATTTTTATCTGTTTGTTCACTTGTTTTCTTAAATTCTACATATGAGTGAAATCATGGTATTTGTCTTTCTCTGACTGATTGCAACTTAGCATTATACTTTCTAGCTCCATCTATGCTGTTGCAAATGGCAAGAATTCATTCTTTTTATAGGTGAGTAATATTCCAGTGTGTGTGTGTGTGTGTGTGTGTGTGTGTGTGTGTGTGTGTGTACCATATCTTCTTTTCCATTCATGTACTAATGGACACATGGGCTCCTTCTTTAATTTGGCTATTGTAAATAGGGCTGGTATAAACACAAGACTGTGTATGTCCCTTCGAATTAGTGTTTTTATATTTTTCAGGTAAATACCCAGTAGTGCAATTATTGGGTTGCAAAGTTGTTTTATCTTTAAAATTTTGAGGAAACTCCATACTGTTTTCCACAGTGGCTGTAGCAGTTTGCATGGCCACCAACAATGCAACAGGGTTGCTTTTTCTCCACATCCTCACCAACACTTGTTTCTTGTGTTTCTGACTTTAGCCATTCTGAGAGGTGTGAGATGCTATCTTACTGTAGTTTTGATTTGCATTTCCCTGATGATGAGTGATGTTGAGCATCTTTTCATGTGTCTGCTGGGCATCTATGTATCTTCTTTGGAGAAATGTCTGTATGTCTTCTGCCCATTTTTCAACGGGATTATTTGTTTTTTGGGAGTTGAGTTTTTTTAAGTTCTTTATATAGGATAGTAAACCCTTTGTCTAATATGTCATTTGTAGATACATTCTCCTTTTCAGTAGGCTGTCTTTTAGCTTGGTTGATTGTTTCCTTTGCTGTGCCAAAGCTTTTTGTTTTAATATAATTCCATTAGTTTTGTTTTGCTTTTGCTGCAATTATTTCAGTTGACCTATCTAGAAAAATGTTGCTACAGGTGATGTCAGAGAAATTACTCCCTGTGCCCACTTCTAGGATTTTTATGGTTTCATGTCTCACAGTTAGGTCCTTGATCCATTTTGAGTTCGCTTTTATGTGTGGTATGAGATAGTGGTCCAGTTTCATTCTTTTGCATGTGACTGCCCAGTGTTCCCAAAGCCATTTGTTGAAGAGACTGTACTTCCCCACTGCAAAATCTTGCCTCCTTTGTTGATTAATTGACCATATAATCATGGGTTTATTTCTGGATTCTGTTTCATTGATCTGTGGGCCTATATTTGTGTCAGAACCATACTGTTTTTATTACTACAAATTTGTGGTATATCTTGAGATCTGGGATTGTTATACCTCTCATTTTGTTTTTCAAAGTTGCTTTGGCTATTTGGCATCTTTGGTGGTTCCATACAAATTTTAGGATTGTTTGTTCTCATTCTGTGAAAAATGAAGCTGTATTTTGATAGGTATTTTATAAAATCTGTAGATTGCTTTGGGTAGTATGGACATTATAATGTTATTTTTTCTTCCAATTCACGAACATGGAATGTCTTTTTTCATTTCTTTGGGTCTTCTTTAATTTCTTCCATCAGCAATTTATAGTTTCTGAGTATAGGTCTTTTACCTCCTTTGGTTAAGTGTATTCCAGTACTTTATTATTTTTGGTGCAATTGTAAATTTCTCTTTCTGTTGCTTCATTTTCAGTACATACCAGTGCAACAGATTTCTATTCTTTGATTTTGTATTCTATGACTTTACTAAATACACTTATCAGTTCTAGTAGGTTTTTTGTGTGTTGTATATACTGTGTTGAAAAAATACTGTGTTGGAAAAATGTGAGAGTAGACATCCTTGTCTTGTTCCTGATCTTAGGGCAAAAGCTCTCAGTTTTTCACCATTGAGTATGATGTTAGCTGTGAATTTTTCATAGATGGCCTTTATTAGGTTGAGATATGTTCCTTCTAAACTTACTTTGTTGAGGGTGTTTTTTTTTAATCATCAATGAATGTTGTGCTCTGTTGATTGCTTTTTCTTTTTCTGCCTCTACTAAAGTGATCACGTGGTTTCATGGTTTTCATCCTTTCTCTTGTGATGCAGTGTATCACATAGATTTGTGAATACTGAACCACCCTTGCATCCCAGGAATAAATCCTACTTGATCAGTTATTTTTTAAATTTATTATTGGATTTGGTTTGCTAACATTTTGAGGATTTTTACACCTATGCTTATCAGAAATATTATGGTGTATTTCTCTTTTTTTGTAGTGTCATTATCTGGTTTCAGTATCAGGGTAATGCTGGCCTCATAGGAAAAGCAAACTTTCAAATTTATTCTATTTTTTGGAATAGTTTTTGAAGAGCAGGTATTCATGTTTAAATGTTTGATAGAATTCATCTGGGAAGCTGTTTGGCCCTGAACTCTTGTTATTTTGGATTTTTTTTGATAACTGATTTAATTTCATTTAAAATCAGTCTGTTCAAATTTCCTATTTCTTTCTGATTCTGATTTGGGAGGTTATACATTTCTAGGAATTTATCCTTATCTTCTAGGTTGTCTAATTTGCTGGCATAAAATTTTTCCCAATATTCTTTTATGTCTGGTATCCATTGTTATTTCTCCCCTTTCCTTTCTGATTTTAAATTCTCTTTTTGAGTCTGGTTATACTGATCTATTGATTTGTTTTTTTAGTTTCTATTTCAGTTTTCTTTTTTTTTAAGATTTTATTTGTGTGTGTGTGTGTGTGTGTGTGTGTGAGAGAGAGAGAGAGAGAGAGAGAGAGAGAGAGAGAGAGAGAGAACATGAGCAGGGGAGGCACAGAGAGAGAGGGATAACCAACATGGGACTCAATGGGAGGCTACATTTCAGGATCCCAGGATCCTGACCTAAGCCAAAGGCAGAAGCTTAGTAGACTGAACCACCCAGGTGCCCCACCTATTTCATTTATTTTTTGTTCTAATATTTATTGTTTCCTGCCTTTAACTGGTTTGGGGTTCTGTTTGCTCTTTTACTAGCTTCCTTGGGTTTAAGTTTACATTATTTGAGATTTTTCTTGCTTCTTGAGCTAGGTATATTTGCCTCTTAGGACTGCTTTTGTTATATCTGAAAGATTTTGGACCACTGAGTTTTCATTTTCACTTATCTCCCATGTATTTTTTTTTTTATTTCCTCTTTGATTTCTTGGTTGACCCATTCATTGTTTAGTAGCATGTTATTTAACCTCCATTTGTTTGTATTTTTTTCCAGACTTTTTATTGTGGTTGATTTCTAGTTTCATAGTGTGCAGTCAGAAAAGCTTCATGGCATGACTTCGATATTTCTTAATTTGCTGAGACTTATTTTGTGGCCTAATATGTGATCTGTTTTGGAGAATATTCCATGTGCACTTGAGAAGAATGTGTATGCTTCTGTTTTAGGATGGAATGTTCTGAATATATCTGTTACATCTATCTGTTCATTCAAAGCCACTGTTTCCTTGTTGATTTTGTTTGGATGATTTTCCCATTGATGTAAGTGGGGATTTAAGTCCCTTATATTACTGTATTCCTCTCAATTACTTCCTCTATGTTTGTTATTAGTGACTTTATGTATTTTGGGGCTCTCATATTGGGCACATGAATATTTATAATTGTTTTATCTTGTTGTTGGATTGTTACCTTTATGGTTATAGTGTCCCTTATCTCTTGTTACTATCTTTGTTTTTAATGTCTATTTTGTCCAGTAGAAATACTTCTACCTAAAATTGCATTCTGCATGTGTTTTTAGATCTGAAATGAGTCTCTCGTAGGCAGCATATAGGTGCATCTTGTTTTTTTTATCCATTCTGCCACCCTGTGTCTTTATATTGGAGTGCTTAGTCCCTTTACACTTGAAGTACTTATTGATAGGTACATACTTACTGATGTTTTATTACTTGTTTTATGATGGTTTTTGTAGTTCTTCTATCTTGTTTTCTCTCACAGTTGGCTGGTTTTCTTTAGTGATATAATTGGATTCCTTTCTCTATTTTTTGCATATGTATTATCAGTTTTTTATCTTTGGTTACCATTTGGTTTATGTATGGCATCTTCTGCCTATAGCAGTTGATGTCACTTAAGTTTAAGTCCATTCTTTACTCCTCTTACTTATCCCCATGTTTTAGGTAGAGGGTGTCACATTTTACATCTTTTAAAAATCAGCCAAGGCATTCATAAAATATAATTAAATTTACTGCTTTTGTTTCCTACTTTTCTTACTCCTACTTATGGTTTTCATTTCTACTCACCTGTCCCCTTTAATATTTCTGGTAGGGCTGGGTTAGTGGTGACAAACTCCCTTAACATCTGTTTGTGTGGGAAATTCTATCTCTCCAACTTTTTTTTTCCTTCCAATAGCTTTTTATTATTTAATGATAGCCTTGATAGATAGAGTATTCTTGGTTGTAGGTTTTTTTCTTTCAGCATTTTGAATATATCGTTATACTCCCTTCTAACCTTCAAAGTTTCTACTGAGAAATTAGTGGGAAGCTTTATGAAGTTTCCCTTGCACATAATGGTTTTCATCTGATGATTTAAAATTCTTTGCCATTTTAATTATTTTGTATCTTGGTATGAACCTCCTTGGATTGATGTTGTTGACAGTTCTCTATCCCTCCTGGATCTATATTTCTACTTCTGTCCCCAGATTCAGGAATTTTCTGTTGTTATTTATTCAAATAAATTTTCTCTCTTATCATTCTAGGATCCCCCAAGTGTGAGTGTTGCTGTGCTTGATGGTGTCATGAGTTCCCCAAGTCTACTCATTGATTGATTTCCATTACTCTATCCCCCAGGTCATGATCCAGTCTTCTACTTGTGATTCTTGTAATCTACTGGCCATTCCATCTACTGTACTGTATTTTTCATTTCATTTATTGAGTTCTTCATCTCTGTTGGTTCTTTTTTGTTTTCTGTTAAGGGTCTCACAGAGGTAGTCCACTCTTTTCTCAAATGTCACGAGTAGCCATATGACCAGTACTTTAAATTCTCTACTAGACAAGTTATCTCCACTTTGCTTAGAACTCTTGCTCTGATTTTGTCGTTCATTTGGGATATAGTCCTCTATCTCTATTTCTGTGGGTTAGGAAAGTCAGCTACATTCCCTGCACTTTGGGAGTAGGGGCCTTATGAAGAAGTCCAGTAATGCCTTGCAGTGCAATGTCTCCTGTTCACAAGAACCTAGAGCTCCAAGGGTGTCTCTTATATGTATTGTGCGTACCTTAACATGGCCTACAGTCCACATCTGCCTGTTGTAGTCAGGGTTTGGTCCCTGAACCTTGACTTGAATCAACAGGTGTTTACCAAAGATGTGGTAGCATTGAACCATAGGCATTTTCCCTGTTGTCCCCTGAGAAGCTGTTATTGGTGGTGGGGCCTGCAGTTAAACCTGGGGCCCCAGATGGGTGGGTGTTTATTGCTATCTTCCCCTCTCCCTGGGGCAGGAGTCACTTTGGAGTGGTGCTCATCTCTGCCAGGGCTGCTTGCACATTGCCAGTCTTGTGGCACTGCTCTAGGATGGGCTTCAGGCAAGGGCATACTGGAGGGGGAAGTCTATAGGAGAAAGTCAGGGTGGAGCATGCAGTGTTAGCAAAGTTTGGACATGTCTGCTCTGGGAGAGGATCTGGAGACAAAGCCTGGATGGAGGCAATGTGTCTGCAGCATACTGTGGGGGTACAACATGGTCCTGGAAAGTTAGGTAAAATGTGTTTGTGTAGTCTTGGTTTCTGCAGGTGTCTCTGTGTCTAGGCTGGGGGATATGGGAGAGAAATGGTGCTTGCCAGTTCCTTTGATCCTGGAGAAGTCCCCCCAAGAATCCCTGCCCCTCCAGTACGTCGCTCTGAGGTTAGTAAAAAAATCTTATTCCCTATTTCCCAGATGTTTTTTCAAACTGCTCCTTCTATACTGTATCTCCACAGGGCCACTCATTGTGTTCTCTCTTTAATGGTGGGGACTCATTTTCTTTTGCCCTCCCAGCTCTCCTAGAGCTGAGCCTGCTAATTGTAAAATTTGGGGTGTTAAGCTCTGCTGAGTATAAGAACTGGTAAAACTTAGCCTTTCTGGTTTTCAAAGCCAAATGTTATAGGGGTTTGTCTTCCTTATACCTGGGCTTGGGAGTCTTTTTCTTTTCCCTCTTTGTGCCCACAGAGTCCCTTCCCTTCCCCACACAGTCCTATGGGTCAATTTACCTCCTGACTGCATCTCTATCTTTCCTACTCTCTTTGATGTGTCCTCTTCTCTACATTTATCTATGAAGAGTCTTGTTTTACTAGCACTGAGGTCTTTTTCTGGGTTATTTACACTGATGTGGGTGTTACCTAGTTGTATGCATTGGATGAGGTGAGCTTTGAATCCTCCTACTCCAATCTTCCCCTGAAATCCTCCAGAATGTTCATGTTAAATCCATTTTTAAGAAGAGGAAATTGATGCATGGAGTGGTTAAGTGTGTTGTCCAATATCACACAGAAAATAGAATCCACGGGCACCTGGGTGGCTCAGTGGATTAAAGCCTCTGCCTTCAGCTTAGGTCATGATCTCAAGGTCCTGGGATCGAGGCCCGCATCGGGCTCTCTGCTCGGCAGGGAACCTGCTTCTTCCTCTCTCTCTGCCTACTTGTGATCTTTCTCTCTGTCAAATAAATAAAATCTAAAAAGAAAAAAAAAATAGAATGCACTCAGACCAGCCACTAAATCCAGAGCTTCTTGGCTATAACTCCTTATTCCACACCAAGATCTCCTCATAAACAAGGGATTTATAAACAGTCCAGCCTCCTTCTAAAGCAGTGATTCAATTTCTCAAGTATACAGATTCAGGGAAGAAGGGCAAACAAAGGTCAAGATGTTTCAAAGGTATATTGCAGGTGTTTTCTCTCAGTGCAAATAAGCAAGATTTCCTCCCTTGTTTCCTCTCCCTTTTCATGAAGTTAGGTAGGTATAGAGTGCAGACAAAGGAAATAATCATGCCTCAAACTATTTTTAAAAATTTCTAAGTACTACCACAAATCAGAAAGGCTGTAATTCTGAATTTTTATGGTATGGAGTTGTAATATTCTTTTAGTGTGTACACAGAATGCCTCAATACTGATATGATCGAATTATACTATAGATGCTCAGAATTATTTCACATTAAAAGATTAGATACAAAGTTTAATAGTGGAAGAAACCAGAAAGGATGATAGCTTCCAGGCTGTGATGGGCTTTAGTGGATCAGGGGTCAGAAAATCAGGTGGGGCTATAATTTTTCAATTTTTACAGTAACATCTGGCATTAAATGTCTGAAATTTGCTTTTCTGCATCACATTTCATTCCTCGGTGAGAAATCATAAACTTTTGCAATTCTCCAGACTAAGCATTTCACCGAACTGCCTGGAAACCAGAATGAAATGACCCATGTGTTTCAAAATGCTCATTGCAAAAGATTTGGAGGAGCTGGCTGGGTTAATCTGTACGTGTGGAGTTATGACTTAACCAAGAAAGGGGCCTATCTGTTCTTGGTTTCAAAACTTCCTGGCAGATCTATTCCTGTAATTGGTGCAGAATGCAAATCAGTTTGGAGCTGCGTAAGTAAACGTCCAGAGTTCAAGAAATAATGATGATGATTTGGCCAGAATCTCTGGCTATCTCAGTTTGGATTCCCGTAAGGTTTATAAGGGCAAGTTTAAATTTTTTAATAAACTGCAGATCTGGGCTTACACAGAACAATTTTATTGAATCAGGATGCATGGAGAGATGATGGTTAACTTAATTTAAAAGTAATGATTAAGGAGAAATCTAGTCATTTCATTCTTATCACAAATGTTTCTGTACTCTCTGCCCTCTATGTAGATATGAGCAGTGAGTAGGATACTTTTTTAATGCTTGATGACTTGACTTCTCAATGTGCAGCATTATGTAAATCTATAAATACAGCTGATGCACAGAGATTGGACAAGAATTACTCGGACTCTAGCACATCCTTAGAAAAATTTTGAATGAAAGTCCTGTTATTTTCCTGATATGATGTCAATTTCATTAAGTGACGATTGGAAAAATTTGGGATAATTAGGTGATTGAGATATTAAAATTAGGGACACTGGTTCATAAGGGCTCATAAGGGACACTGACAATAAGCATGGATGTGGGCCTTTCATTACTGTTGCTGCCCCAGTGCTAATGGGGGCTGGCACTCATTCCAAGTCACATATGGAAGCAATTCCTATCCTTCTTTATAAGGTGCCTACTTAGTCTGAACCAGATAAAAACAAGATTTCTAAGCCAACTAATTGATAGATAATATAGGGAAGGTCAAAATATTTTCTTGGTATTGCTTTATACCAGCTAATAGTTTGTTTTCCAATAGCCATAAGATGGGTCTTGAACAGGAATAGCTCCTACTTGCACAACATTAAAGACAAAAAATCCTTAAGTGTTGCAAATTGTTTCTTATCTATGTGAATTACTGATATTGAGCAAATAGTTTTATGAGTAAAACATTTATAAATTATGGTTCAGGAGTTTGGAAGTTTAAATTTTTGATGATGGAAAAGATTACTGGAAATATCTTTTAGATTGGCTGGGTTTTGTTTTATGGTTCTGTTTCTTCCTAAAGTTCTCACAGTGTGAGGTTTCCACATTGCTTACTTCCAGTAATTTCATCATGTCAGATGTGCTATGTAAGAAGGAGAGACAGTTTTACTTTCCTTCCCTTGGAGAGGTTTTAATCTAGAATTTTCTATACTCTACCATAGTTCATTGGATTCAGGATGCCTTCATTTCAAAGATGCTTCATTAATTTATATATTACTTGAAAACAAAAAAAAATTGCCAATTATTTGTGTAAAGATGCCATTGCTTATATTCCTGATTTAAGTGTTATCAAAATACAGTAATTTCTGTATTGTAGGCAATTGAGAAATGGCTGGTGAAAAAGTACAGTGTATGGTATCTACTGTTCGAAGATGTTTTAAGGGGAGATTCTTTTCAATAGTTATTCGGGGATAGGAAGTATTTGACCTTTTAGGAAAAAGAAACCCACAATGAAAAGGGAGAGCCTAGTGAGGGCATTCTCCCAAGGGAACCTAACAGATGGCCTTGTCACAGAACACTGGTGATGCCTAGACCAAGGAGAGCACTACTACAACTGACCACCCCCTGCTCCCTGCAGACACTCTCCCAGCACCCGGTAGGATCAATAAACTATGTGGCAGCTTCACAGGAACTATGGGTTTTGCCCAGTGCCCAGAGAGCCTCATTTCCTCCTTCAAACCCTTTGTAGTCTTTGAAGTCCCTAGAATTTAATCGGTGTCATTTGGGCAAGTTAATCTGATTAATTTACTTGGATCTTATTTTTTGCTACGGCATCCTCACAAGAAGAATGAGAAAAGGAGATCTGCTTATTAATTTTAGAGAGGAAGGTAGACGGTGTGGTGATTGGGAGTCTGAGATTTAGAATTAGTAGCTTGGGTGTAGCTCCACCCCAGGCAAGTGCCTTAACTATCACTTCAAGCTTAGCTTTACTTATGTATCTGACTGGCATAGTAATCTTACCTACCCATATAGCTCCTGTGAGGATCAGATGAGACAGTGCTTATTTTAAAACACACTTGTCCTAGTGCCTACCTCACACAAAAAGCTAATTAAGCAACTAACTACAAGCTGTCCAGTCTGCCAGGAAGAGCAACTGCAGGTATGTACTCCAGAGGGCTGCATTTCACTTGCCCAGAGGAGGTTTGACATGATTTTGTTTTGAAATTTTTGGCTACTGGAAGCGAGATAGAGCTAGATTGCTGGAGAGTAGGAGGGACTCTAGGGTTTGAGGAGAAGCCTCTGTGAAGGAATGCTGGAAAGATCTGGATTTCTTAAACCTGGGAGATGAGGGAATAGTGTGTTCTTTTGAGTAGTAGGGATCCTAATCCCAAAGCCTTGCAGAGCCCCAAGAGATGGCAAGTAATAGAACACCCCTGTGCCTGGGGTCTAGTCTCTAAGACCTTCAGAGCAATGACCCCTCTCCACTGTAGCTTAGTCTGTGCTCTATATGGAGCTGGGAGCATAGCTATGTCCAGATGTGGAGAGCCAGACATCCGCAGCAGTGACACATGAGCCTTGGCAGTAAGACCTGAGATTCTTTTAAGAGAAGGAGATGGTGTGGGGAGACTGGAGATTCAGAGCTAGTCCAGCTGGATATAGAGAGGTAAAAGAATATACTTTTTATATCGTACTTCTGTGGAGCAAACCCATACCCATTAAATAATTCTTTGACTTGCTATTTTGTATAATAGGGAGGAGTTGTCTAATGAAGTATGTGTGTCTCTACAAGCTGCTATAGGGCTCCTGTGCTGTCCTTTTACCCCCACCATGGCAGTGTTCCTTCTCTCTGCCCACTAGACTGAAATCAAGAATGTCAGATCTAAACTCCCAAAGGCTATCTCCAATTGGATACTCATTCTTCCTAACTGCCATTTACCCTTGACCCGTGTTTTCTACCTGATCTTCTAGCAAACAGGCTGGGGACTCTCTCTAAAATAGTATCATACAGGAATTCTGGGGAAGATCATGGAGTAGGAGGATCCTAAGCTCACCTATTCCTGGAATACAATGATGTTAACACCAACATCAGTGTAAATAACCCACTAAATGATGCAAAGAATGGCAGAACAGAATTTACACAGTTAAATGTAGAGAAGAGGTCATGTCAAAGAGGGTAGGAAGGGCTAAGAAACTGTTGGGAGCTTAATGAGCCCCTGGAACTGTCTACAGTACAGAGGGACTCACAGAGAAGGGAGAAGACCAGATCCTCACACCAGAAACTCCAGCCACAGGGAAGACGAATCCCCATTAACATTTGTCTTTCAAAACTAGAGAGGCATTATTTCACGAGTTCCTACAAAGAGCGGGGCCAAACACCTAGAACTTAAAAATCAGCAGGCTCAGCCCTTAAGGAGCACAATGCACAGCCCTGTGGAGAGACAGCATAGAAGCAGCAGTTTGAAAAACACCTGGTAAATAGGGAATGAGAGTTGTTTACTAACGTCGGAGCACATGCTAGAGGGACAGGGATCCTTGGGAGACTTCTCCAGGAACAAAGGAGCTAGCAGATGCCACTTCCCTTACTCCCTAACTTGCTAACAACACCCCCTGCCACCACATTCTCCTATAGACCTACCCTTTCCACGCAGGCCTTGGTCCCTGGTCTCCCACAGGAGGCCTGTGCAAACCTTCCTAACACTGCTGCCCCAGACCCATGTTCTCCTGGTTCTCCTGTGGGCATGGTCCCTCCCCACAGCAGCCTGTGTAAACCTTGCTAACACCAAGCACTCCACACCTGAGTTCTCCCGTGGACCTGCCCTCCCCCGCCCCACCCCAGGAGTCCTTGGCTGGAGCACACCCAAGTCTGGCCATCTACACGCAGCCCCTTCAGGGACCAGCACCACTCCAAAATGTGGGCCCCTCTGCCCCAGGGAGAAGGGGAGATAATCACACACATACATCAGTCCTACTGCAATCCCGGCAGTAGGGTAGGGGCAGACATCTGGTCTGGCTGCAGGCCCCGTCCACCAAAGTTTCTGAGGGGACAACACAGGGGAAGTGCCCTGTAGTTCAGAGCTACTACATCTTTGGCAAACACTTGTTGCCTCAACTCAAGCTCAAGGCAGCCCCAGACTGGCCCAGTAACAACGCAGGGACTAAACCCTGCCCACAACAGGCAAAGAGCCATTGCAGATGACTGGACTGAAGGCAAGCCCAGCCCAGCCACAACAGTAGGGCACATACAGGAGACACCCCTAAAGCACAGGTTTTGGCAAACAGAAAACACTCCACTCTAGGGCACTACAGGACCTCTCCTTCATAAGGACACCACTTCAAGTGCAAAAGATGTAAATGACTTCCCTAACGCACAGAAACACATGCAAAATGAAGATTCAGAGCAATAGGCACCAAAGGAAAGAGAATGACAAAGATCATAGCAAAAGTGCTAAACAAAATGGAGATAATATGCCTGAGAGAGAATATAAAGTAGGGTCATAAAGATACTCAATGGACTGGAGAAGAGTGGAAGAACTCAGTGAGACCTTTAAGAAAATGTGAAAAGAACTAATAAGAGATGAAGGACTCAATAACTGAGGTTAAAAATACACTAGAAGGAATAAACAGTTGACTGGAGGACAGAGTAATGAAAAGCAATCAAGTTGAACAGGAGAGAGAGAAAAAGTTAAATGAAAAATGAGAATAAGCTAAGTTAACATGGCAATGCCATCAAGCATAATAACATCTGGATTATAGGGATCCCAGAGGGAGAAGAGAGTGAAAGGGGTCGGAAAACTTATTTAAAGAAATAATACCTGAAAACTTCCTGAATCTGGGCAAGGAAATAGAAATCCAGATTCAGGAAACACTATCAGCTTAGGATGGCCACATTAAGAGACATAGTAATTAAAATGGCAAAACATAGTGATAGAGAATTTTAAAAGCAGCAAGAGAAAACAGACACATACAAGGGAAATCCCATAAGGCTATCTGCTTTTTCAGCAAAAATTTTGCAGCCTAGAAGGGAGTAACTATATGGTATACTGAAGTGCTTAAAGAAAAAAAACCTACAACCAAGAATATTCTATTCAGCAAGGCTATTGTTGAGAGTGGAAGGAGGGTAAAGGGTCTCTCAGACAAACAAAAGTTAAAGAAATTAATCACCACTAAACCAGCCCTACAAGAAATGTTAAAGGGAATACTTTGAGTGCAAAGGAAAGACTGTAAGTAGGAATATGGCAAGTAGGAATCATGAAAGTAGTAAAATTAAGTCTATCTATAAAAATGAAAGAATTCACAAAATATAAGGATATAAAATATGACATCTAAAAAGTGGGGTTGGGGGCATCTGGGTGGCTCAGTCATTAAGTGCCTGCCTTTGGCTCGGGTCATGATCCCAGGTTCCTGGGATCGAGCCCCACTTTGTGCTCCCCGCTCAGTGGGAAGCTTGCTTCTCCCTCTCCCACTACCTCTACTTGTGCTCCCTCTCTCGCTGTATCTTTGTCAATAAATAAAATCTTTCTAAAAAATCTTTTTAAAAAATAATTTTACTTATTTATTGAGAGAGAGAGAGAGAGAGTGAGTGAGAACAGGAGAGGGGAGAAGGTCAGAGGGAGAAGCAGACTCCCCACGGAGCAGGGAGCCTAATGCGGGACTCGATCCTGGGCCTCCAGGATCATGACTTGAGCTGAAGGCAGTGGCCTAACCAACTGAGCCACCCAGGTGCCCCAATAAATAAAATCTTTTTAAAAATAATTTAAAAAGAAGGGTAAAGAATGGGTTCAAACTTAAGTGACTATCAACTTTATATAGATTGCTATAGGCATGTCATATACAAACTTAATGGTAACAACAAATAAACTGGTAATAGTTATGCAAATAGTAGAGAGAGAGTAGACCAGTAAAGCAAGCCCACTGTGAGAGAAGAGAGCAAGAGAAGGAAGGAACAGAGAAGAACTACAAAAATCACCATAAAGCAAGTAACAAAATGGCAATAAGTATATACCATCAATAGTTACTTTGAAAGTAAAGGGACTAAACGCTCCAATCAAAAGACATAGGGTGATGGAATGGATTAAAAAAAAAAAACAAAAACAAATCCACCCATCTGCTGCCTACAAGAGACTCATTTCAGATCTAAAGACACAAGCAGATTAAAGTGAAAGGTTAAAAAAAGCAATTTCATGCAAATGGAAGTAAAAAGAAAGCTGGGGTAGGAGTACTATTTAAAATAGACTTTAAAAACAGAGACTGGGGGTGCCTGGTTGCTCAGTTGTTGAGCGGCTGTCTTCAGCTCAGGTAATGATCCCAGGGTCCTGGGACCCAGCCCCATATCAGGCTCCCTGCTCAGCAGGAAGCCTGCTTCTCCCTCTTCCACTCCCTCTGCCTGTATTCCCTCCTTTGCTATCATTCTGTCAAATAAATAAATAAAATCTTTAAGAAATAAATTAAAAAAAAACTAACAAGAGACAAAGAAGGACACTATAGAATCTTAAAGGGAATAATCCAACAAGATGTAATGATTGTAAATATTTATGCACCCAATATGGGAGCACTCTAATACAAAGAGCACCTAATAACACAAATAAGGCAAGTAATCAATAGTAATATAATCATAATAGGGATTTTAACACCCCACTTACAGCAAAGGATAGATCATCCAAATATGAAATCAACAAGGAAACAGTGGCTTTGAATGATATACTGGACCAGATGGCTCTAAAAGATATATTCAGAACATTCCTTCCTGAAACAGCAGAATACACAATCTTCTCAAGTGCACATGGAATCACATATTAAGACCACAAGTCTCAACAATTTGAAAAGATTGAAGTTGTACCATGTACCTTTTCCAACTACAACACCATGAAACTAGAAATCGACCACAATAAAAAGTCTGAAAAAAAAACAGAAATACATGGAGGTTAAAGAACATGCTACTTAACAATGAATGGGTCAACCAAGAAATCAAAGAGGGAAATTAAAAAACCCATGGAGATAAGTGAAAGTGAAAATGGTCCAAAATCTTTGGGATTCAGCAAAAGCTATTCTAAGAGGGAAGTTTATAGCAATATGGGCCTACCTCAAAAAGTAAAAAAATCTCAAATTAACAGCCCAACATTACACCCAAGGAAGCTAGTAAAAGAAGAGCAAACAAATCCAAAACCAGGAGGAAGGAAGGAAATAATAAACAGTAGAGCAGAAATAAATAAACAGAAGCTAAAAACCAATAAAACTATAGATCAATGAAACCAGGAGCTGGTTCTTTGAAAAGATCAGAATCGATAAACCTCTAGCCAGACTGATCAGAAGAAGAAAAAGAGAGAGGATTTAGATTCATAAATGAAAGAGGAGAGATAACTGATACCATACAAATAGCATCTTAAGAGAATCTGATGAAAAATTGTTAGATAACCTAGAAGAAATGGGCAAATTCCTAGAAACATATAGCCTCCCAAACTAGAATTAGGAAGAAATAGAAAATTTGAATAGACCAGTTACCACCAATGAAACTGAATCAGTAATCAAAACTCCCTTGCTTGCTTCTGCCCCTGGAGAATAGTCTGAATAAGTCTGCCCTCATTACAGCACCTTGAATGTTAGAAAACAGAGGTTCTTCCCTCTGTCCTCCTCTCTCCTCTAGTACATCACATCTTCCTTTGACTGCCTGTAGTCCTAAAGTGGCCTGCAGAATGACAGTGGAGGTTGGAACCAACCCTGACCTCTAAGATATTTTCATCTTCCCCGGACAATTTGTCATATCTGGGAAGGAGTATCTTGAAGCTGACAAAATATGAAAAATAGCAAGTAAGGGAAAGGTGATATTTGGAGAAGTTTCCAGAGACTAGCAAGCTGATGTCCAAATACTCATATGGTTTCACCAGTATCGTAGCTTAGTGCGGGGGAGTCCCGCGTGTCCTCGGCATAAGATAGTTGAGGAACAAAAGCCAGCAACAACATGGAAAATGTTCCCCTGGTAAAACAAGAGATGTGAGGATCCTGGAGGGATGTGAGGAAGGGGGAATTACTGGGGAGAAATCCATGGGACAGCATGGTGTAAGAAAGACAAGAAAGGCCATCTACATTATGTACAGTCTGGCTTCCCAGGAAAAGGAGAGGAAGGAGAAGTCAGGACATGTAGAAAGTCTCCTGTGGAACCATCTAGCAGAGACATGTACTGTCTCCATGCCCACATCTCCACTGGGAAAATGAGGATAACTGGACATTCCTTGCAAGGTTGTGAGGATTATAAAGAATGGTAATAACATAGCAGTTAGCCTTTTTTTTTTTTTAAGGCTTTATTAAGTACTGGGTACTCTGCTAAGCCTAACATGCATTATCTCATCCAATTATCACAACAACCCAGTGAAGTAGGTATGATAATTAACCCTGTTTTCAAGTGAGGGGACTAACTAGACCCCAGAGAGGTTAGGTAACAAACCCAGAGGTATGCTGGGAATCAAACCCAGGAGTCTGGTTCGCTCATGGCCTGAGCCCTTAACCCAGTGTTATCTCTCACATACACTTAGACCATGATTTCAGTCCTTCTAGTTCCTGGTGGCTTACCTTTCGGTCACAAGCGTGCACACTTCTCATTAAGGCTCTCCATTTTATCTAATTCCTCAGCATATCCTGTATTTGTCATTCCTTAGCTTTTTTTTTTTTGGAAGTTTTTTTTTTTTTTTTTCCCAACTTCCAACCTGTGAGTCAATATAAGGAAGAAAAGGGGAAGTTATTTTCATTAAAGCTTCTTTATCTACTTTTGTTTCTATAGTAGAAAGTCAATACCTGCCTTGAGCTAACATCAGGCGTGGGTCAATTTGCTATGGAGCCCTGCTCTGGGGGTTCTCCACACACACACACACACACACACACACACACACACACACACACACACTGGAACCAATCACAGTAAATTCTATATGTAGGTTGCTCTTCCCCATTTCGTCTTGTAAATTCTTCAGCACTCATATCAATTTCTTTATGGCCATTCAAGTATTCTTCAGCTAGGTCAGCCAGAAGAGGTTGCTCCAAATATTTGAGTCAGCGCTAGAGCCCTAAAGGGTTTAAATCCTTGGTCACTTTTGGCTACTGACTTTTAGGTCTTGGTGCTGATCGCCGGCAGGAAAACTTCCCTTTTTCATCTCTCTCAAGATGTTAGATTTCCATTTTATATGTGATCGTAGAGGTTTTGAATGGATACATAATCTGCTAGTAATTTTTTTTTTACTCTAAAGGTACATTTTCCATATGAAAGATTGCCAAGAACAAAATGCTTATGCCATGCCAAAAAAAAAAACAGTCTCACTAACCTGTTTATTATAAAAGACTTGCTATAGCATTTCTTCACATCTCCCCATTCGTTCCTGTTCACCACTGTCTTTAAGCTAGCACTGCTGCCTTTTCCTCAGTGCATCTCTCCACACAGTCAAGTCAGAGATATGGAGACGTTTAGCAAGATATAACGGTAAGTCATTCTGTAATCCCCCCACATTCACTTGATTAAAGATGGCAGCAGAACCCTGGCATTCTTCTGACTGGATGAGTGCTAGTTAAAAGATAAGATACAGCAGTCGATCTCAGCAAAATGGTTGACCCCATCTCTGTTTCTGTACCCACTATACTTACCTGTAGAATCACACTTACTACAGTCATGATTATATATTGAGGCCTGTCTGTTCCTCTCAACAGAGAAGTCCTATAGGGAAGGTTCCATGTCACATTTGCCTTTGAATTTCCAAGAGCATTGCCCAGTTCCTGAAGGACAATTTATTGTCACAATATTTGCTAAATGAATGAATGGTCATGATTCAGACTTCTTTTTAAAATAAAAATTCTGTTCTGCACAAAGCACTGACGTGGTCTTTTTGGCAATGTTAGATTTGGAAAACATATCTCCCATTTAACCACGGAGGCATGAATAGTGTGTGTTGACCACATCCTGGGGATAAATTCTATAGTTTCTTTGCTTTAATCATTCTTCTTGGTCAATATCTGGCATAGAGTGTAACCCCACAGGAGTTACTAAGTCCTTAAAAATACGTCATCAACCCACACAGAGTATCTATTTTAAATGCACTACAGTATTTTGGGCTTTAAGGCAAATGTTTTTTCTCTGACTAATAAAGTATTTTCCCCTCAAATTGACTTTTTTATATTTACATTTTCCCCAGTCTTGGTTGTTTTTACTTGTTTATATTTTACCATTATTTATTATATCTACTTATATTGTGAGTCACTTTGAAGTCTTTGGAAAATGAGATGGGATATGACTAAATTTAAAAAAACACTGCTTTGTCTTAGGTAAGTGAATGGGATTCAAATCAGAGACTTTGGGGGGAGGTGGTTCAAAGTTCTTTCTCTTTTCCATGGTCCAGTCCATGAGCCTGGGTAGGTCACTTAATTCACATTACTCTGATTCTGTTAGTTGTCGTAAATAGTTGAAAAATCGTACCTTCAAAATAGTGACTGGAAGGCTTTTTTTTTTTTTTTTTCCAGAACAGTGACTTAGTCATGGCACTAAAAAGAACCAGTCATGCCTCTTCTTTCCAGGCCCAAAAAGAATTGTGTTTTTTTTTCTTTAGGTCCTTAGGGACAGAAGGCCTCATAAAGACATTCTTGCTACTTCTTGGAAAATCAATTAATAAAGCAAGAGACTGTGTATCCTAGTATCTGTGGGGAACATAGGAACAGCATAAAACAGCCTAGACCCTCAAGGGACTCTAAGTTGACAAGGAACAGAGCATGGCCTTTAGCACAGGACAGAAGTAGGTACAGCCCTGCCCTTGGAGTCAGAACACCATGTTCGGCCATGCTCTGAGCTTGAGCCTTTTACTTAATTTGTCAGACTTCATTACCTTGTCAAATAGAGCCGATAGTGGGGCTGTAGTCAGGATTACATAAGAGAATGACCATCAAAGAAGTTTACAGCTTATAAAATAATATCAGAACATGTCATCATGAAGAAATAGTATTTATATTTAATAAAATAAAATATCATGGCCATTGAAGAGAACTTTGGAGGCATACAGACCCAGATTCATATCTTTACTAGCTGTCTGGTTTCAGGCAAGGTACTTGACATCTATTAGTTTCAGTTTCTTAATCTGTATAATGGGTACAGATGGAGCATGGTACAACTCCTAGGAATAATGGTGGCAAAGGATGGAAGGCCTAAAGCAGAGTAGCTGGCACATAGTATGCACTGAATATGTGAAAGATTTTATTTTGTGATTAATATAGCTTAACAATAGAAATCACATATAATTTGGTGCTAAATTTTGTTTGCTTACAGCCTGTGGATGGTGTAGGAGTTCAAAGAAGAGGAATACTAACTATATTTGGAATCTTGTTAAAAAGACTTCAGGGAAAAGGGGATTTGAAATAGGCCTTGAAATATGAGTAAGCTTTGCTTAGGAGGAATAAACAGTAGTGTTTACCCAAATTAGTTCTCTGGGTGTAGATAGCATCGTTATGATCACACTTGAATTTTTCTTGGTCCTTGTACAGCACCTAGCATGGGAGCTTGAAAGTTATTTACCTAAATCTGTCACTCTGTGAATTCCTAGAAGAAAGGGAACACATTAAGGAACATAAAGATGAAAACAAAGTGGTGGCTTTCAATCCTGATGGCTCTCAACTCCATGAATATTACCTGGAGAGATTTTAAAACTACTGATGCTGAGGCCTCATGCCAGTCCCATGACATGGGACTCTCAGTGTATTAGGCTGGGAATAATGGTGTTTTTGCAAAGCCTCTCAGACATTTATTACATAAATCCAGGTTGAGAACCATTTCCCTAAAGCATCAGCGACGCACAAAGAGATGTGTTTTCAATTGTTGAGATGGTTGTATGGAATGGAATATGCTGGAAAACACACCAGACTGGGAGTAGGAGTTGCACATTCTAGCTCTAGCTCTGCCCTGACTGCTGGTGGAGGTCTTGGCCTCCCTAGGGTCTGCGTCCTCATCTGTTTGACTCTCTCTTCAAGCCCTGATGTCTATGATGTAGCCAAGCAGGCATCAGCCCCGTGGTCCCCGTTTGAGGAGCCAGGCCCAGTGGTGGGAGTGCTCCTCTTGCTTTCCCCATAAATATACTTCTCTCCTTCCCATACCAGCCCCACCCACAGGCACAGAAGAGGAACTCAACAAGGACATCTGAGAACTGTTTTCCTCTTTTCCCAAGAATTGCCATAACATCACCAATCTGTGTTTGTTTTATTTCTAATGAGGGAAATGTGCCCCTCTTATTGGAAACACCTTGTGGAAAGAGGAAGGGCCTCTCCCTGAAGTCTGGCAGCTGGGAGCAGCGCTGCCGGCTGCACCCCACCTGTCCTCACAGCCGAGACTGACACAGCCCCAAATGCTTTCCATACGTGAACCTTTGTGAAGTTTCCTATGCACACAGTGCAGTCTAGGCCCCAGTGCTGTTTCTGGCCAAGGTAACACAAACCACATGCCTGGAGAGGAGTCAAGGAGAATATAGTTCCTCCAGAGGCAAAACCTAAATGGTACCTTCTTGTCTTAGACATGGACCTCTTTTTCCATGGACCAGGCATTGGTCAAACCTGTAGAGTGATTGCAAACATCAGTCCTGAAAATCACTGTGAACTTGGGCTAGGCCACCTAATACTCCTTATAAGACAGCTATGCATGTTTTATAAACAGCAGAGGGGGCTGGAAATTAGAAGGAAAATAGTACATATCTGGGGAATTTCATTTGGCATCCTGGCTTCTTCTTATGGATTTACCAGGTAAGAGTTGGAGCACAGATGGCCTGTGCCCTGGTCCTCAAGCTCTTTCCTCGGTCCTGGAGTGAGCTTCAAAGAGCCATGTTGGGTAGAGCTGGGAGCCAGGCCAGCTTATCCCCCGTGCTTGTGAGAGTTTTGAGGAGGGGCTCTGGCTAGTCAATGGGTGGTAGCAGCAGCCATTCTGAGAATAGGACATCCTGCAGGATAAAAGTAACAGACCTAGAATCATCTACAGAATAATTCCTGGATTTCTGGTAATTTGTAAATAATATTTCCTGTTAGAGACCCCATTCAAACTGTTAAACACAATGCCACAGAAGGGGCTTAGGCTCTGGAAGCAGAATAAAATCACGTTCTTCCTACCCAGCTCATTGCTTCTATATCTAACCCCATCATTTCATGTATTCAGAACCTCTGCCTCCTCATCTGTAAGATGAGAAGAATGCAAGCCACTGCAGAGACAAGGATTATCTTATTATTTTTTTTATTGTTACTAAAATTTTTTTTTCGTGTTCCAAGATTCATTCCCCATTCCCCACACCCAGTACTCCACGCTTTAGGTGTCCCCAGTACCCACCACCAGGCTCTCCCATCCCTCCACCCCCCTCCCTCCAAGTCTCTCAGTTTGTTTTTGTGTCCAAAGTCTCTGTTGTTTCATTTCCTTCCCTAGATTACCCTAGTTCCCATTTACTTTCCTTCTCCCACTGTCCTCCAGTTTACCCCTCATGCACCGCAAGTAAGTGAAACCATGCGATACTTGACTTTCTCTTCTTGGCTTATTTCACTCAGCATAATCTCTTCCAGTCCGGTCCATGTTGCTACAAAAGTTGGATATTCATCCTTTCTGATGGAGGCATTGTATTCCATTGTATCTTATAAATGAATGGGCTCTGATGCCATGCCACGTGGGTTTGAACCCCCCTGCCACATTTCAGATCTGTTGGGCAAGATGGGTCATCTTCTCCTACGTCACTTTTCTTATCTGTAAAATAAGATTAGTAGGGTCCACTTCATAGGGCTATTGTGAGGTTATATAGGTTAATACCTATAAAGCACCTGGAATGGTGACTGGTACAGAATAAGTACTCAGTAAGAGGAGGAACATTAATTGTGCATTAAAGCCCTTCACCTAGTGGCAGGCACACCATACGTGCCCAGTGACTGCCGGTTGTTATTCTGACTACTAGAACTACTCACTCAGCTGGGGAAGGAATGTGTGCCCTCGCCTCTCATTTCCTCCCTCAGATTTTCTTGTATGATTCAGATGTGAGTCCACAGAGGTATCATCCTGGCCCTGAGGGAAGAGAAGGAAAAGTTGTGGGACTAAGCCAATAGAGCAGGGACGTCAGAGAGAGAGGTCAGGCCCAGGATCGGCTGACCTTTCCACAGAAAGAGGAGAAACCACAGCAGCCCTCACTTTCCCTGGGCTCTCACTGAGTCATGCTAAGTCATTCTTGGGTCTCACCCCATGGAGAAAGATGCTTCTTCAGAAGCCAGAGAATTTGTGCGTAGGTCCCCAGGCTCTGTGCTCAGACTAGGATGTTCTAATGGAGGCCTGGGAGGGCGGGTCATGGAGTAGGATCGAGGGGTTCTGACTTTCTGGGGGCTTTGAAGGCCCTCTGGTAGCTATGGATGAGGCTGGGTATCTGCTTTGAAAAAGAAAGTTCTCTTCTGGGATCAGAAGAGGAGGACCGTAAGCAGTCTCTGGTTGGCCCTTTAGCATAATTACTATTCTTTTCTCTAAAATTAGTCCATGATTTATTCCTAGAAAAATGGTCTTAATTTACATTTATTTATTCTACACATATTAGAGGAACAATATATGCCAGGCACAGTGCTAGTGAATGACCTCAAAGAGAATTTCATGAAATTTTAAATAATTACTATCCATTATTTTCAGCTTATAATATAAATGTGTTCAAAGTCCAATGGGGGGTATAGTGGATGGGGAGATCACATAAGGCTTCAAGGGGGAAATGATGTGGGTTTCCAGAAACAGACCCATGGGAGTTAAAATTCTACCTCTGCTACTCTGTGATCTTGGAGAAGTTACCTTAACCTTTCTGAGCCTTGGTTTCTCCACTTGTAAAATGAAGATAATGGTACGATCTTTAAAGATTTTGCATGTGGACAGAGATAAACATAGAATAGTGTGCCGGGAACATTGTAACTAACAAATGGTGGCCATTTTTAATCAGTGAAAATCTGCATATGCCTAAAAATTCCATAGGGGGATTTATTTTTTTTGCAAAATTATGACATATTTGGAATTTACTATTCATGTTTTTATTTCATTGACAGTTGTAATTGATATTTACTATTTATGTTTTTATTTCATTGACAGTTAAATCTGAGTCTGTAGCCCTGCAGTTAGGATCACTGAAAACTGTTCGGTTTGCCCAAGATCCATTGAAATTCCAAGTATTCAGAGTGAGTTCAGGTGATAGGTCCCTGTGCACATATGGTCAGAGTTCATGACCAAACTTCCACATAGGCATCTCATACTATCTCTTCTGTCCATGGCAGAGGGCTGCTGCAGTAGCTTAGCCTTATAGGAGATCTTATGGAGTCATCCACACAGGCTGGCTGCATCTTGAAGGTAGAGAGAGAGGAGAAAGAGATAGGATGTTTCAGCCAGGCTCCAGGACATTCTGTTCATAAACCATGTGATTCCTTCTGTGGAAACCTCTGTCTCCATAGTGAATGAAGGGTCTCCTGTATAATGAATGACCCTTCCCCAAACTACCCAACTAGTGTCTACGGAGCGTCAACTTGTGCCATGCATGTGAGTTACATGTGGTTGCCACCTGTACAATTTCTGTATAAAATGAGCAGAGCAGCAATAGCATTCTTGAGAGAATAATGGCTTTAAACCTTCAGCACAGAATTCCCTATAAGTATTCTTGGTTCCTTCTGCTTGTGTCATTTTCCATCAGTTTTACAGAACCTGGTCTCCATTTTTATTTTTTGAGATCTCTTCCTCTCCCCTTGTGATCCAGACTGTGCCATATCTTTAAGAGGCTTGATACTCATTTAGCCATAAAGAGATTGAAAATGGGTTTGGGTGCAGTGAAGACTAAATGGGGTTCACTTCTCACTCATCTCCATTTTCCCCCTACCTAGGGTTATTTAATTGTGAGTTCTCTTATGGCAGTTAGGGATTTGTTTATGTGCACTGTACTGTTGTAATTCAGAGACTGTTGGGTTTTCAAAGAGGAGTCTCCAACTAGAACACACTCTTTGTGGTCAGACACCATGTCTTTTCATTCTTTCATGGTCCTGATTTCTTTAAGAGTATTGTCAAAACAAGTCTCAAAAAACAATTCCCTAAAATAGGGCCAAAGAATATTTGACACCTGCTTGGCTATAATACTACCAAGAGAATGTAGTAGTTACAGGAACTTTCTGGATATTCCTAAAATGCCTGTTATTCAAAGTTGGCCTAGAATAAGATAGGATCAGGTCTGGCCCTCACCTACCTCTCCATTCATCTCACATCATACCCCTCCTCACTCTTTAATCTTAAGACTCTTTTGGAGCAATTCACAGATGCTACTTTGCACACAATGCTTCCTCCTCCTTCACCCCCCCCCCCACGCACACCCTGCTCACTTATGCCAAATTAACTCCCACTCACTCTTGAGAATTTACCTGTTACCACTTTTTCAGAGTCTCCCCTGATTTTCTTCACTACAGAAAATCCTTTCATTTTTCATATTCTTGCTGCATATTTACTTTTCCTTCAGGGAACTTAATACCTAACACATTTGCTATGTATATAACTAGTATCAATATCAAACTTCCTCTCTAGATGGTAAACTCCATGAGGGCAGGGCTTGTGTCTATTATGTATTCATCATTTATTCCTTAGTACCTAGCGTGTAACAGGCACTCAGTAAATCTCTTAAGTGAATTATTTGAAGTGAATGTTGACATTTACATCAGTCCACAATTATTTAATGAGAATCTACTATGGGATATTGGGCTGAGGCTAACAAAGGATAAGGAGAAAGAAAAATGCTATGAGCTATTAATGTGCTAACAGTAGCAAAGATGTTGGGTGATGGGAGAGTGGACCAAGGAGCAGGTCAAGCGAACATGGAAACTGAACAATGTTAGAAAGCAAGGTACACAGAATGAAATAGGCTTAACACACGAGGGTGAGGGAAGGCAGGTAGAGGCAGTGAAGGAACTGATGTTTTGGAATGCCAACTAGTGGCCTAATTGAGTAAAAGCCTATCTATTACTTTTCACCTGGGTACATAACAAATTATTCTAAAACTTAGTGGCTCAAAACAACACTTATTGTCTTACAGTGTCAGTGGGCATGGCTTAGTTGGGCCCCGTGCTCTGAGTCCCACACAAGGCTGGAGTTAAGAATCTCATCAGAAGGCTTGACTGGAGAAGTATTCGTTTCCAACCTCACTTACATGGTTGTTGGCAAGATTCGGTTCCTTATGAGCTATTGGACTGAGGGTCTCAATTCTATACTGGCTAGTAGCCAGGGACCATCTTTAGTTCCTTACCTTGCAGGCCTCTTCATAGGGTAGTTCACAGGGCAACTGGCTTCATCAAAGTGAGCAACTGAGAGGGCAAAGAGAGCACAACCGAAGAAGAAAGAGCAAGACAGGAATCACAGCCTCCTGTAACCTAATCTTGGAAGTAACATTTTACAATTTTTACGGTATTCCATGAGTTAGAAGCAAGTCAGTAAATCCAGACCACACTCAAATCGAATGGATTACAAAGAAGGCAGAGATTAGTGGGGAGGGGGCTCTAGTTCAGATATTGCCTAACACAGTGTATGATGGCTGGTGCCAGTTAGAACTGAAAAGAAAAATAAAATTATTATGTTTATATTTCAAGGGTTAATTACGTTAAGGCTAATTCATAGGCATAAGAGACAAGGTAAACTAGGAGAACATGGCTCAGAGTCCTACACATGGTGGAAATTCAAGTGGATATATTGTGATAAAGCATTACTTTCTGCTTCAGTCCTGTCTTAGGACATACTTCCCAGATGCAGAGAGAAAACTATGATATAGGAACAGATACAGAGGAGATAGGCAGAATTTTGAGATAGGTGCACTTATCAAACTCATGCTCAGAGAGCAGGCATAAGCACCGAGAAGTCCATTGTTCCTGGATCTCACAAGATTCCTGCCACACTCCACTACTTACCACCTCTGTCGTCCTTTCTCCGGCTTTTCCTCACTTTTTTAAAAAAGGTTTTATTTATTTATTTGAGAGAGAGGGAGCACTAGAGAGAGAAAGCAAACACTGGAGAGAAATAGAGCAAGCACCAGTGGAGCAGAGGGAGAGGGAGAAGCAGGCTCCTGAGTGGGAAGCCCCATATGGGGTTCGATCCCAGGACCCGGGGATCACAACCTGAGCTGAAGGCAGTCACTGAACTCACCAAGCCACCCAGGCTCCCCATCCTCCCTTTTTAAAAGTTTTATTCATTTTTAAAGAGAGAGAGAGAGAGAGAGAGAGAGAGAGAGAGAGAGAGAGAGAGAAGAGAGTGGAGCGAGGGGCAGCAGGAGAGGGAGAGAATCCCAAGCAGACTCCTTGCTGAATACAGAGCCTGAAGTGGGACTCAATCCATGACCCTGACATCACCACCTGAGCAGAAATCAAGATGGGACACTCAACCAACTGAACCACCCAGGAACCCCGGCCAGCCACTTTTGAAAGTCAGGAGAAGTGCAGGTCGCATGAGGGATCATAAGGGTATTTTGTTGCTACTCCAAGATGGTATTACTATTTTTATTAAGGACTGTGTTTGCTTTGTTAACTCTCTTCTGAACATGTGCTGATAAGACCGTGACCAAAAGAGTTCAATATTGAATAAGATTACGTCACACAGACGGCGGAAAGCTTTTGTAAAGAAGCACCGTTATTTTGATGACAATCTTTTCTACCATATTTTCTTCTTATGGGTAAAAAGAATTATGTATATAAATCTTTCTTCCCAAGCAATGTTGTGGCTTCCCAGGGTTATCAGAGCTAGATTTGATTCAGATGAAATTGTATGCGCTACAGCATGTGGAGAGAATTGTAACTGAACATCAAAGGAGGAATTTAGAAAGATTATAGGAAAATCGTGCTTCCTCCGGTTGTCTACCAATTAATACATTGGCCCTGTCAAAAGGACATGCATTAAACCCTGGAAGATGAGCTTGGAGATGGGAGGTTGCACTCTGGCTTCTGTGACAAGTGGGTAGCCTGCAGGTTTTGAGATGAAGTGAAGTGAAACCAAATTTATGATTCGCTTTGCAAATAGTGGAGGATTGCCTAGATCAAAGAGAAATAATCTGGAGGAGTAAGCCTCCTAGTTTTGGCACCAGAAAGAATTCCATTTGTATTTTTACAAGGATTGGAACAATTCAGAATCTGACTGCTGGTCCAGGCCATAGAGTGGGCCTGTGGGTCTCTCTCTGGGTAGAACATACCAAATGCCTGCGTTCTAAAATGCTCTGGATTCATTTAGAGATCATGCCCTTCAATTCCCTTGCTAGAGTCCCTAAGGTAAAGGTTTAGTGTGGGAGAAGGGGCTAGAAGCTCTGGGATCTGATTTCAGTGTTGCATTGATTTAAATGGCAATCTTTAGCAAGTGATTTAACTACCTCCATGAGCCTCAGATTTCTCACTTGGTAAAATGGGAAAAGTAATACCCACACTTTTCACTGCTCACAGAGTTACCATGGAGGTCATTATTATAGGTAAAAGCTACTTTATAAAATATAATATGTGAACCCACCCTTTCCCCATGGTCATCTTATTTCACTGATTTCAATTACCCACTTATTTGTCCAGCCATTTATTCCAGCCAAAATGATCTCACTTTCCCTCTAATTGGCTTTATATTTTTTACTCCTTTTTTCTCTCATATTCATCCTTGCTTTTGTGCTTTTACTCTGTTCCTTAAGTATTTCCCTTACTCATTAACTCCCTCTCTTCCACTGTCTGTCTTGACTTCCTGGTCAGTTCCTGCCCTCCATGCCCTGACCCTGTCCTGTGTCCATTTCACTCCTTCCCAATACCATATTCCTCTCAAGTTGCCCCAAAGAATCGCTCAAACTCTCATCTCACTGCTGGGCTGACCTTTGTATTAGGAAGCATGACTGAAGGGGTCTGCCCCCAGAAACATGAAGATAGGCTGTGTGTTAGTTTTCTCATCTGAGAAATGAGTATACTCACTAACAGACTATGATACTATGACTTTATATCTCCTTTTGCTGATGAAAAGACCTTATCTATATTTGTCAAAATTATGAACTTAGCAAATAAAAATGGATAAAAACTCTGGACTACTTATAATATGTAAACACTATTTAATTCATTTGGTTTTGTGACATAGTATTATTTGAGGCTGAAAATCAATAAATAAACTTTCCAGGATAATATGGTCAGAATTAAAATCCAGGTCTGTGCTCTATGCATTCCATCCTACTGACCTCTGAAAATTATTATTTTTGTGATGGACCAGAAATCATCTGACAAAAGAAGGTACAGAAGATTCATAGATAAAACAACCTTAAGAGAACAACAGAATGCAAGAGGACTAGGTCAAGAGAACTGATCTCTCTCTCTCTCTCTCTCTCTCTCTCTCTTTAAGATTTTATTTATTTATTTGAGAGTGAGAGAACACACAAACAGGGACCAGGGGATAGAGGGAGAGAAACCAGCAGACTCCCCATTGAGCCAGGAGCCTAATGTGGGGCTCAGTCTTAGAACTCTGAGATCATGATCTGAGCCAAAGTCAGGTGCTTAACTGACTGAGCCACCCAGGCACTCTAGGAGTGATCTTTTTTTAAGAACCTAAATGGGAAACAAAGGATATGCCAAGATGTGGGATTTATCTTTCCTCAGTTCGAGGATTATCAGATTTATAAAAATGTAGGTCACCTGGTAAATTTGAATTTTAGCTCAAACAACAAATAATTTTTAGTATTAAGCATATCCCATACAATATTTGGGACATACTTATACTAAAAAAAAAATCATTGACACAACAAAGGGCTGATATCTAAGATATATGAAGAACTACTCAAACTCAACATCCAAAAAGAAGATGAACACATCAAAAAATGGGCAAGAGACATGAAGAGGCACTTCTCCATAGAAGATATACAAACGGCTAACAGACACATGAGAAAACGTTCAGCGTCACTAGCTATCAGGGAAATTCAAATCAAAACCACACTGAGATACTACCTTACACCAGTCAGAATGGCCAAAATTAACAAGTCAGGAAACAACAAGTGTTGGAGAGGCTGCAGAGAAAGGGGAACCCTTTTACACTGTTGGTGGGAATGCAAGTTGGTGCAACCACTTTGGAAAACAGTGTGGAGATTCCTTAAAAAATTAAAAATAGAACCACCCTATGACTCTGCAATTGCACTACTGGGCATTTACCCCAAAGATACAGAGGTAGTGAAAAGAAGGGCCTTATGTAACCCAATGTTCATAGCAGCAATGATCACAATCGCCAGACTGTGAAAAGAGCCAAGGTGCCCTTCAACAGATGAATGGATAAAGAAGATGTGGGTATACACAATGGAGTACTACGCCTCCATCAGAAAGGATGAATATCCAACTTTTGTAGCAACATGGACTGGATTGGAAGAGATTATGCTAAGTGAAATAAGCCAAGTAGAAAAAGTCAAGTATCACATGGTTTCATTTACATGTGGTGCATAACGGGTAATATAGAGGACAGTAGGAGAAGGAAAGGAAATGGGAAGTAGGGCAATTCAGGGAGGGAAATGAAACATGAGAGACTTTGGACACAGAAACAAATAAAGGACTTGGAGGGAGGGGGTGAGGGGATGGGAGAGCCTGGTGGTGGGTACCGAGGGCACCTATTGCATGGAGCACTGGGTGTAGGGCATGAGCAATGAAGCTTGGAACACTGAAAACATAAAAGAAATTTAAAGTGAAAAAAAAAAAAAAAGAGTCAGATGCTCAACTGACTCAGCCACCAACATGTCCCTAATCTACCTAAATATTTGAGGATGTGAGGAAAAAATTCCTAAAAACGATGTGTATTTATAATTGCTTAGAACTATAAATATTTACTCTTTTTAAAATTAAAAAAAATCATTGTTTATCTGAAATTCAAGTTTAACTAGCCAAACTGGATTTTATTTTTCAACTCTACTTAGAGACCCCAAATATTTTGCTTTTTCTGCCATGACAGAACTTGTTTTCCTTTCTGATATAGCTAGTTTTTAGCATATTTCATAGCCCTTAAAATCACATAGTAAGACTTAAGTTTTCTAACTATGGTTAAAAATTCTGATGAACTTTTAACCATAGTTAGAAAGACTGATAGATTTGACTAAAAATCAAAATGTTTTAAGTGGCAAAAAACACCATAAACCAAGTAAAAGACAAACGACAAATTAAGAGGAAATACTGTAAAATATCACAGATAATGGACTAATATACCTAATATTTAAATAACTTCTTTTAGTTCTTATAGTTTTTGGGTGGAGTCTTTAGGGTTTTCTATACTTAGTGTCATATCATCTGCAAATAGAGCTTTACTTCTCCCTTACCAGTCTGATGCCTTCTATTTCTTTATGTTGTTTGATTGCTGTGGCTAGGACTTCCAGTACCACGTTGGATAAAACTGGTGAGAGTGGGCATCCTTGTCTTGTTCCTGACCTTAAGGGAAAAGCTGTCAGTTTTTCAACATTGTGTATGATGTTGGCTACGAGTTTCTCATAGATGGCCTTTATTGTGTTGAGATATGTTCCCTCTAGACCTAGTTTGTTGAGGGTCTTTATCATGAATGAATGCTGCACTTTGTCAAATGCTTTTTTGGCATCTATTGAAATGATCATATGGTTTTAATCCTTTCTCTTATTGAGATGATGTATCATGTCAATTGATTTGTGAATATTGAACCACTCTTGCAATCCAGAAATAAATCCTACTTGTGTATGATTTTTTAAAAATGTATTGTTGCATTTGGTTTGTTAATATTTTCTTGATTATTTTTACATTTATATTCATGAGAGATATTGGCCTGTAGTTCTCTTTATTTATGGTGTCTTTATCTGGTTTTGGTATCAGGGAAATGCTGGTCTCATAGAATGAATTTGGACATTTTCCTTCCTCTCTTATTTTTGGGAATAATTTAATAGGTATTAACCATTCTTTAAGTGTTTAGTAGAATTTGCCTGAGAAACTATCTGGTCCTGGATTTTTGCTTTTTTGGAGTTTTTTGATTTTTTTTATTACTGATTCAATTTCATTACTAGTAATTGGTCTGTTCACATTTTGTATTTTTTTCTTGATTCAGCCTTAGAAGATTGTATGTTTTTTGGAATTTATCCATTCCTTCTAAGGTGTCCAATTTGTTAGCATATAGGTTTTCATAATATTCTGTTACAAATGTTTGTATTTCTATGTTTTTGATTATTTCTCCTCTTTAATTAGTAATTTTGTTTATTTGGGTCTTCTGATTTCTTTCTTTCTTTCTTTTTCTTTTTCTTTCTTTCTCTCTTCTTTTTCCTCTCATGAGTCCTGCTAGAGGTTTATTAATTTTGTTGATCTTTTCAAAGAATCAGCTCCTGGTTTCATTGATTTGTTCTATTATTTTTAGTTTCTATATTATTTATTTCGGCTGTAATCTTTATTATTTTCTTCCTTTTGATGGCCTTAAGTTTTATTTGATCTTTTTCTAGCTCATTTAAGTATAAAAACAATAAGATATTTAGGAATAATCTTAACTAAAGATGAAAGACCTTTACTCTGAAAATTATAAAACACTAATGAAAGAAATTCAAGGTGACATAAAGAAATGGAAAGACATCGCATGCTCATGGGTTGGAAGAACAAATATTGTTAAAATGTCCTTACTACCTAAAGCAATCGACACATTTAATGCAATCCCTATCCAAATACCAATAGTATTTTTCACAAAACTAGAACAGTCCTAAAATTCATATAGAATCACAAAAGATTCCAAATAGCCAAAGCAATCTTTAAAAAGAAAAACAAAACTGAAGGTATCACAATCCCAGATTTCAAGTTATATTACAAAGCAGCAGTAATTAAAACAGTATGGTACTGGCATCAAGAGAGACACATAGATCAATAGAACAGAAAGTCTGGAAATAAACCCACAACTATATGGCCAATTAATATTTGACAGCAGAGTAATTAAAATATAATGGAAAAAAAGACAATCTCTTCAACAAATGGTGCTGAGAAAACTGGACAGCCACATGCAAAAGAATGAAACTGGACCACTTTCTCACACCATGCACAAAAATAAACTCAGAATGGTTTAAAGACCTAAATGTGGGGCGTCTGGGTGGCTCAGTTGGTTAAGCAACTGCCTTCGGCTCAGGTCATGATCCCGGGGACCCAGGATCGAGTCCCACGTCGGGCTCCCTGCTCTGCAGGAAGCCTGCTTCTCCCTCTCTCACTCCCCCTGCTTGTGTTCCCTCTCTGGCTGTGTTTCTCTCTGTCAAATAAATAAAATATTTAAAACGAAAAATAAATACCTAAATGTGAAGCCTTACACCATAAAAATCCTAGAAGAGAGCACAGGCAGTAATCTCTATGACATTGGCTGAAGCAGCATTTCTCTAGATAGGTCTCCTGAGGCAAGAAAAACAAAAGAAAAAATTAACTATTGGGACTACATCAAAATAAAAACCTTCTGCACAGTGAAGGAAACAATCCACAAAACTAAAAACCAACCTACTGAATTGGAAAAGATATTTGCAAATGACATATCTAATAAAGATCTAGTATCCAAAATACATATAGAACTGATACAGTACCCCCCAAAAACAAATAATCCAATTTAAAGATGGGCAGAAGGCTTGAACAAACATTTCTCCAAAGTAGACATCCAGATGGCCAACAAACACGTGAAAAGATGCTCAGCATCACTTATCAGCAGGTAAATGCAAATCAAAACTATAATGATATATCGCCTCATATCTGTCAGAATGGCTAAAATAAAAATCACAAGAAACAAGTGTTGCTGAGAAAGTGGAGAAAAAGGAACCCTCTTGCACCGTTGGTGGGAATGCAAATTGGTACAGCATTTGTTGCAAACAGTATGGAGATTTCTCAAAAAGTTGAAAATAGGACTATCTTATGACCGAGGAATCATACTATTTGGATTTATTTTTAAAAAACCCAAACAAAAACACATGAATTCAAAGGGATACATGCACCTTTCTGTCTACTGCAGCATTATTTACAATATTTAAACTATGGAAGCAACTGACGTGTCTGATTGATAGATAAATGGATCAAGATGTGGTGTGTGTGTGTGTGTGTGTGTGTGTGTGTGTGTGTGTGTGTAATATTACTCAGCCATAAAAAATGAAGGTTTGCTATTTGCAATGATATGGATAGACCTAGAGAGTATAATGCCATGCAAAATAAGTCAGAGAAAGACAAATACCATATGATCTCATTCATATGTGGAGCTTAAGAAACAAATAAACAGGGGCGCCTGGGTGGCTCAGTTGGTTAAGCGACTGCCTTCAGCTCAGGTCATGATCCCGGAGACCTGGGTTCGAGTCCCACATCGGGCTCCCTGCTCGGCGGGAAGCCTGCTTCTCCCTCTCTCACTCCCCCTGCTTGTGTTCCCTCTCTCACTGTGTTTC
>PITA01012424.1:0-62045 GCA_004023965.1 Spilogale gracilis | reverse complement strand
AGGAGTAACCTGGAGGACAGTAGGAGAAGGAAAGTAAATGGGAAGTAGGGTAATCCAGGGAGAGAAACAAAACAACAGAGACTTCGGACACAGAAACAAACTGAGGGACTTGGAGGGAGGGGGGTGGAGGGATGGGAGAGCCTGGTGGTGGGTACTGGGGGCACCTAATGCGTGTAGCACTGGGTGTGGGGAATGGGGAATGATTCTTGGAACACTGGAAAATAAAAAACGTAAGTAACAATAAAAAAAAAAAAAGGAGTAAGCATCTGGGGTGTTGAAAGAGGCAGATCCTGAAGTTGAAGCCAGGCATTGGTTCAGGTGAATGAGAAATTGAAGTCCCCAAGATCAGACAATATGGAGGGAGCAAGCTTAGGAGGCCTGAAGATGGCTTATCCAGCCATTCCTTCTCTGATTTAGCTGCTTATCTTCCCACCAGCCTCCTCTCCTAGGGCTCAATACTCTGGCCACACCAGACATCTTTCAGTACTTTGTCAAATGAACAACATTCTCTTTTTCTCTTTGCACTTGCTCTCACCTCTACCTGGATGCTTCCTCTGACTTTTTGACTTTTTTTTCCCCTCAAGTTTCAGGCTGGAGAATGAATCATCTAGTACCTTCCCTGACACATTTGGACTGAGGTAAATGCTTCCTGTTGAACCCTATATTTTCTTTATCATATATTTATAATTAAATTATAATCATTTATTTAATTGTTTCTTTCCCTGCTCTGCATAGAAAGTTTCATGAAGGCAGACCATGATGATTGTGACCTCCTCCAGCGCCAGGTGCTTGCTGTAGCTTCTGGCGTATGATTGGGGCTCCATAAGTATTTGTTGAAAGAATGACTGAATAAATTATTTAATAAGTTACTTAAAATATTTTTTATCCTACCTCTTCCTGTCTAAGTGAAATTGTTCATCTTGGTATTATTTCATCTCTAAATTTTTCTTCTGGGGAGAGTGCTTAATTAACATCGTCATGAAAAATATTTCTGACATTCCCTTACCATTATGCGTCTTCTCATATGTTCTATATATTTTCATCTGGGCAATGCAAACTTAAATGTCCAAAATGGAGCTTACCTTATTCTAAAAACTCTTTCCTGACTTTCCTGCTCATGTCAATGGCAGTAACATTATTCTCGTGGTTACCCAGCTATACCCCTCTCTTGCCGCCTCATAGCATGGCCACTAATCCTTATTTTTTTAAATAATGCTTTCCTAATGATTCTTAGGATGTCACTCTTGTCCAGGACCTTATTACCTACCTGGATTATGTGGAAAAATCTGCTGTTTTAACAAATGGTGTTCACACAACTGTATATCCAAATGCAAAAGAGTGAAGTTACCTATATACCATGTATATAACCAAAGTCAGTGCAAAATGGATCATAGACCTGAGTATAAGAGCTAAAACTGTAAATCTTATAGAAGAAAACATAGGTGGGCATAGTTGCTTGGGATGGACACCTAATGTAAAAGCAATGAAAGAAAAAATAGGTAAATTGAGCTGAACCAAAATTTAAAGTGTTGTGCTTCAAAGGACACCATTAGAAAGTAAAAAGGCACCCCAAAGAACAAGAGTAAATATTTGCAAATTATATATTGGATCATATATCTGACTTGCATCCAGAATATATAAATACATATAAAAATAAATAACTGAATAACTCTTACAACTCATAATAAATATTATTAATCATCAGGGAAATCCAATGAGATGCCACCTCATACATACTAGCATGTATACGTATTGGCAAGGATTTGAAAAAATCAGACCGTCATACAGTGCTGTTCAAAAGAGGACAGCTATTTTGGAGAAAATTTGGCAGTTCCTCAAAATGTTAAACGTAGAGTTACCCTATGACTCAGCGTTCCACTCCTATGTATATACCCAAGAGACATAAACACATATGTCTACACAAAAAGTTCCTGCAAGAATGTTTATAGCAGCATTATTTAAATAGCTTGAAGTGGAATCAACCTAAATGTTCATCTTAAAATTAATTAATTGATAAGTGTGCTATATCCACACAATGAAATATTATTTAGACATAAAAAGGAATGAAGTATTGACCCATGCATGCTGCAACGTGGATGGCCCCTGAAAACATTTTACTCAGTGAAGGGAGCCAGTCACATAAGACAGCAGACTGTATCATTCCATTTATATGAAATGTCCAGAATATGCAAATCTATACAGCCATTAAGTAGATTAGTTTGTTAATCTGCTTAAGGGCTAGGGAGGAAAGGGAAGGAATGAGGATTGACTGCTAATGGATGCAAGACTGTTTTTAGGGAGGAGCAAGAAGTTCTAAAATTAGATCATGATGATGGATGCACAACCTATGAATATGCTAAAAAAAATCCCTGACTTCTATACTTTAAATATGTGAATTGACTTACAGCTCAACAAAAAAGTCTCGTAGATTGTTTTCTTCATCTCTTCTGCTTCTAATCCATCCAACTCATTACCATGAGCTAACCCATCATTTTGTACGCTTTTCTGCTCAGCGCCCAGTGGTCCAAAGTCCTCTATTTAGTATTTGGGGCTCTTTGTGTCCTAATCTCAATGTGCCTTTTTGAAACCCTTAACCTGCTTTACCACCTGAGTTCTCTGCTTCACCTGGAATGGTTAACTCCATTGCCCTGTCCTGTATTTCGGACCCTTCTCTAGAGAGCCCTTTCTTCTTCTTTTTTGTAAATATTACTTTATCTTGCTCTTTTAGGCTTCGTCTTTTCAATGGCAGTTTCCTTGGCACATTCAATCCTCTGGATTTTCTCTCTCCCATGATCTCCGCTACTGATTTTGTAATTATTATATTTTACCTCTGTGATGAGTAGAGAGGAAAGTTATGTTCAAATTATTTAGTTATAAAGGCAAGAAAATCAACACCCATACTCAGAAGCCTCCCCAGGAATAATTCCATTTTATGCTAGGGTACAGAAATAATTTAATGGTGAGTTTAAGGTGCTAGGAAGTGATAAACCTAAAACATAATTGGTTTAAAACAGACTTAATTTTTGAAAACTGTACAGCATAGTTTGGGAATGTTGTAATTGACAAGAGCACTTAATGACAAATAATGAGTACTAGAAAAGAGGAATTGGAAAGAAAAAAACCTGGTAGCCTATCTTCTGGGCTGTATAAACCCTAATCCTTTATTCCTTATATAAAACTGCCTCTTAGTATAAAGAAAGAAATGGCTTTAGGTATGAAGACCACGGTGATTCTTTAAGACCATTTATATTTTTTCTTATAATGTCTTAGTCTGAGGAAGTGGCTCAAATATCATAATTCCTGTATAAGGCCTAAGACAAGAAAATTGTCCTCATTAGGCAAGAAATATTACCATTAATAATAACGACAAATATTTAATTCTATTATCCAGGCCTTGTATTTACATGCATTTTCTCATTTAATCCTCACAATAAACCTCTGAGCTATATATATACTATCAGTAGTCTCATTTTATACAACTTGTATGTATTAGTTCAGATTAGTTTTGAATGCAAATAGGAGAAAACCTTAGAAGTAACACTTAATCTACCAGTTTCCCATTATTTCATCCATTGGGTGTTACCTTAAACGTCATTGTTCAGGTGAGATCCATATTTTAGGCAATAAGGCTGAGGAAAGAATGAGTGATAAGAGCAGAGAGCGTATTAGCCTTCTTTTTCAGAGAGTTCTCAGAAATTGCTCATAGGACTCTCAAATTGGACAGAATTATATATATGGGACACATACAAGAATTAGCTACAAGGAAGACTAGGGAACATAGTTTGTGTTCTAAGTGGCAATGTGCCCAACTAAAAATTCTGTTATTGGGGGTGCCTGGGTGGCTCAGTCGTTAAGCATCTGCCTTTGGCTCAAGTCATGATCCCAGAGTCCCGGGATCGAGCCCTGCATTGCGCCCCCTGCTCAGTGGGAAGCCTGCTTCTCCCTCTCTCACTCTCCTGCTTTTGTTCCCTCTTTAGCTGTGTTTCTCTCTGTCAAATAAATAAAATCTTTAAAAAAAAAATTCTGTTATTATACCAAAAGGTTAGAATGGATACTGGGGCATGACCAGATGTTCCTAATGTGTCATCTAATGTTATAAACAGCTAGTAAGTGATGGGGCAGGAATCAAATCTGATCTGTCTCTTCATAGCCCATGTGCCTCCTGAGCACCTAGATTCTTCATGAATTGTTTAATTTGTAGAAGAGAGGCCAAGATAAAGAGTAGGGCACTCCCAATCTTAGCAAAGTATGTGTAGTAACCCACAAGGCTGCTTTGTTTGAACAAAGGCTTTAGGTCACCCCTGCACTCAAGGGGGAAGTTGCAAACTCCCAGTGTTCTTCTGCAGATCAGAAATGAGGTTCCTCATCACTGTTATCTTGCTCTTGCTCTCCATCTGATTTAGCTCTAGAGATGGAAGAGTCGTCATACATTTTTCATGTTCCATTATCATGTATGGTGAATCACACAATTGGTTTTCTAATCATTAATAGTAAACACTTTTGCTCTGCACAGTTTCACACTAAACAAAGTATATTACATAAAGACAACATAATTTCTTATTTATATCTGGAGACTTATATAAAGTCTCACACAGGAAAAAGAAATTCAACTTTAGTTTTATAGAATTCAAGAAGGTACTTTAGAGATCTTTGAGGCTGGTGTTTAACAATAATTTTTGTTAAGTAGAAGTTGCACATCTTATTTTATTTGAGAGAGAGAGAGAGCAAGAGGGAAGGGGCAGAGGGAGAGGGAGAGAGGGAATCTTAAGCAGGCTCTAGGTCCAGTGCATAGCTCAGCATGGGACTTGATCTCACAACCCTGGGATCAGGGCCTGAGTGAAAATCCAGAATCAAATGCTTAACTGACTGAGCTACCGACAGGTGACTCAAAAGCTGCATATTTTAATGTTCACCCTGTCTTGTGACACCTCCAGTTCCCTAGTGTTTTGTTTCTCTGTTCTTTCCCTTTCAGGTTAATTTTTTAACCTTCCAGGATTAAGAAGATAGGCTCTGAAGTGAGACTTTCACTCTTGTGCTAGCTGTGTGGTTTTGAGTAGGTCACCTAAGTCTAAAAGACTCCCATTCCCCATCTTTAAGAGAAACCTTTTGTAGTGTGTTTTAAGAATTAAGCAAGAATATACTTTTAGGGGCACCTGGGTGGCTCAGTCATTAAGCGTCTGCCTTCAGCTCAGGTCATGAATCCGGAGTCCTGGGATCGAGCCCTGCATCGGGCTCCCTGCTCTGTGGGAAGCCTGCTTCTCCCTCCCTCACTCCCCCTGCTTGTGTTCCCTCTCTAGCTGTGTTTTTCTCTGTCAAATAAATAAAATCTTAAAAAAAAAGAATATACTTTTCAAGTGTGTGCAGTTGTGTCTGCCACAAATTGTCTGTTTTTAATAATTATTATTTTTTCTGACTCTTTTGTCCTGCATTTTGTATCTCCCCTCTGTTTGTCAATGAGTGATTCTTCTAACCACTGTTTATTTGGGACATCCATGAAGGACACTCTTTTCTGTCCAACAAACCAGAACACTTACTGATCAGTTTGGTCAGAAGTATGTGCTGGCTGGGTACGCATCATTCAGCTCGATCAGTCTTTCTGCACTCTGTGGGAAAAACAAAAGCATTGGCACCCCCAGCAGCTGGGTTTGATTTCTGGCTCTGTGTCTTCTTTTTTTTTTTGCCCCCAAAGATTGTATTTATTTATTTGACACAGAGAGAGATCACAAGTAGGCAGAGAGGCAGGCAGAGAGAGAGGAGGAAGCAGGCTCCCTGCTGAGCAGAGAGCCTGATGCGGGGCTGATCCCAGGACTCTGGGATCATGACCTGAACCGAAGGCAGAGGCTTTAACCGCCTGAGCCACCCAGGCGCCCTCTGTGTCTTCTTAATATTGTTACCTAGGATGTGTTATGCACTCTGAGTTTAGGTTACTTCATCTATTTAACCAGAATAGTGGTCATCCCTAATTTGCAAGGTCACATGGAAAATTAAAGATAATGAATATGAATACTGAATAATGGTACCTAGTTGTAGATATTATCAGTGCATGGTATCCATGGGGTAGAGGAAACTAGCTGGGCAATGTGGGTTGGTCACAAAAAAGTGAAGTAATTTGGCCGAGTGGCAATGGGCTGTCATAGGCAAATATTCCATATTAGAGTCAGCTCAGGCTGAAGAGAATTTCTTGCTTCTCTTGTAAATACTATGGAAATTTTGCTGTCACCAAAACTGTCAGGAAGGCTAACAGGAGACAACCGTTATGTTTTCAGCTTGTTCTTGAAGCCTCCTGGACCCCTGTTTATTTGCTCTTCTTTCCTCTATTAGGCCTTTACTATTCTTCTCTCTAGAGGACTGTGAAGATATGAATCCTGTCTGCAGAAATCCCTCTTTAGTCTACAGATCATAAAAAGTGTGAGATCATCAATGACTAGATACACATAGAGACTATGTGTTGTAGAAGGGTATTGGGCTGGGAATTAGAGTTATTTGATTTCTGTTAACAGCAAACCATGTGACATTAGGGCAATCAGTCTCCCTGGGACTCCATTTTTTTGGGTGTTGAAATGGAGAGGCAGAATCAATGATTTGTAAGGTCTCTTTAGCATTCAGAATTCTAAAATGGTATGATTAGTTAAGTTATCCGGATCTCTAACTTGCAAAAAGTATTTTCTAGGTTATTGAGGTTTTTTTTGTGCCAATGCTTATTCTATAATACCTGCTGGGTAGTCAAAACTGGGCTGCAAGGCTTGCCAGACTTTTCTGTCACTACAACTGGGACCGTCAGCTTTCATTTCCATAGGGATGATCTTTGACTTCTTTGACTTCTTCAACTTTGACTTTGGTGGCGGTCCAAGTTCTACCTTTTTGTAAACCGTGACGAAACATTACAAGAAGCCTTACAGACAAATGCTTCTGAATTCTGTATGCCTCAACTCAATTCAAAGTCCTTTTTTTTTCCTTTTTTCGTCACCTATTCATTTATATATTCATTCATTCACTCTTTTAAAAAAATGTACTAGATGCCTACTGTATTAACTGTATTCAAAGTGCTGTATGAGCACTGTTATTTCTGTCTTTGTGGGGTTTATAGACTTGTGAAGAGCAGATAAGGCATGCATTTAATTATCTAAATGGATCTCTTGAGTACCAGAGGCAGTGTAGCCATATGGTCAATAAACTAGATTTGGAGTCAAATCAAGGGTATGTGACCCTGGACAAATTACTTAACCTTTCTGAGCCTCAATGTCTTTATCTGTTAAGTAGAGAGGCATCATAGTGCCTTCCTTGCTGGCTGTTGTAAGTGTTAAATGGAATAATGTATATAAAGAGTTGGCATAGCCCATTGCACATGGTGATGATCACTCCTTATTATAATATAGTAATTTGTAAACTTGATAAAATTTATATTTGAATTTTGTGCTGAATAGTGTTGAAGTATGTGAGCCACAGAGGGAATGAGCCCAGTAGTTTCATCCTGATAAGATAATAGTTTTTCGTACCATTCACATGTATAGTAACTTTCATTAAATAATTAAATAGCCACTGGATATTACTTTGTGCTTGATTAATAAAAACAGTGTGGTATTGGCATCAAGAGAGAAAAAAAAAAGATCAATGAAAAAAAATACCAAATCCAGAAATAAACCCATACATATATGGATACCTTTTTTTTTTTTTTTTTTTTTTGGCAGCGAGTAGTTGTTTTTCAAAACCAAAAAATGTACATTTGAAGACATTAAAAAACTTTTAGCCAGATAACTCAAAACAAACAATGGCATTTACCCACATGTAAATATGCATGCACAAAAATTCCCAAGCCAGTATATTTATTCCTATAACAGCCAAGTAAATCACACCATTCACTGAATGTTCATGCCAACAGACATAAACAACAGACATAATTTGCTTTTCATTAATGATCTTTCTTGTAAATGTTCTTAAATATCCACGTTTAAGGAACTAAATGGAAAATCTTCCTGGCTATGCTACTCAAATATTGTATCTTCATTGTAAGTTGTCAATAGAGGAAAAGCCAAAGCTACAGAGAAAACTAATAGGCATCTTTAAAATATCTGAATGCTAATCATTCTTCTCATCTCTCTAATTACACTGTAACATTCTTTAGGACTATGTAGTATAGTAGAGTCAAACTATAAAGCAGTTAGGTTATAGTCAATTCATTACAGTGGGATTCAGCTGTTTATAATTTCCTATATCCCAGTGCACCTAGTGAGGTACCTTTAATTCGGAATTGAACAACTTATTTTTTTTATTAGTTTATTTATTTTCAGTGTTCCAAGATTGATTGTTTATGCCCCACACCCAGTGCTTCATGCAATACGTGCCCTCAATACCCACCACCAGACTCATTCATCCCCCCACCCTCTCCCCTCCAAGGCCCTCAGTTTGTTTCTGAGTCCAAAGACTCTTATGTTTCATTTCCCTCCCTGATTTACCTTACTTCCCATTTCCTCTCTTTCTCCTACTGTCCTCTATATTACCCCTTATGCACCACAAGTAAGTGAAACCATTTTATACTTGACTTTCTCTATTTGGCTTATTTCATTCAGCATAATCTCTTCCAGTCCAGTCCATGTTGCTACAAAAGTTGGATATTCATCCTTTCTGTTGGAAGCGTAATATTCCATTGTATATATGTACCACATCTTCTTTGTCCATTCATCTGTTGAAGGGCACCTTGGCACTTTCCACAGTTTGGCGATTGTGGCCATTGCTGCAATGAACATTGGGGTACATATGGCCCTTCTTTTCACTACATATGTATCTTTGGAGTAAATACCCAGTAGTGCAATTGCAGGGTCATAGGGTAGCTCTATTTTTAGTTTTTTAAGGAATCTCCATACTGTTTTCCAAAGTGGCTGCACCATCTTGCATTCCCACCAACAGTGTAAGAGGGTTCCCCTTTCTGCAGCCTCTCCAACACTGGCTGTTTCCTGTCTTGTTAATTTTGGCCATTCTGAATGGTGTAAGGTGGTATCTCAGTGTGGTTTTGATTTGAATTTCCCTGATGGCTAGTGGCGCTGAACATTTTTTCATGTGTCTGTTAGCCATTTGTATATCTTCTATGGAGAAGTGCCTCTTCATGTCTCCTGCCCATTTTTTGATTGACCATCTTCTTTTTAGATGTTGAGTTTGAGTAGTTCTTTATATATCTTGGATATCAGCCCTTTGGCTGTAGTGTTATTTGCAAATATCCTCTCCTATTCCGTGGGTTGCCTCTTTGTTTTGTTGACTGTTTCCTTTGCTATGCAGAAGCTTTTTATTTTGATGAAGTCCCAAAAGTTCATTTTTGCTTTTGTCTCCTTTTCCTTTGGAGACGTGTCTTGAAAGAAGTTCCTGTGGCCGATGTCAAAGAGGTTACTGCCTATGTTCTCTTCCAGGATTTTGATAGATTCTTGCCTCATGTTGAGGTCTTTCATCCATTTCGAGTTTATCTTTGTGTGTGGTGTAAGAGAATGGTCTAGTTTCAAACTTCTATATGTAGCTGTCCAATTTTTCCAGCACCATTTATTGAAGAGACTGTCTTTTTTCCACTGGAATTTTTTTCCTGCTTTGTCAAAGATGATTTGCCCATAGATTTGTGGGTCCATATCTGGATTCTCTACTCTGTTCCACTGGTCTATTTGTCTGTTTTGTGCCAGTACCACGCTGTCTTGGTAAACAGCTTTGTAATAAAGCCTGAAGTCAGGTAATGAGATGCCCCGAGCTTTGTTTTTCTTCTTCAACAATTCCTTAGCAATTTGGGGTCTTTTTTGGTTCCATATAAATTTTAGGATTGTTTGTGAACAACTCATTTTTTTTAATTTTTTAAAAAGATTTTATTTATTTATATGACACAGAGAGAGATCACAGGTAGGCAGAGAAGCATGCAGAGAGAGGGAAGCAGGCTCCCTGCTGAGCAGAGAGCCCAATGTGGGGCTCGAACCTAGGACCCTGAGATCATGACCTGAGCCGAAGGCAGAGGCTTTAGCCCACTGAGCCACCCAGGTGCCTCATGAACAACTTATTTTTGACAGAGGTTTATATAAAGGCAGTTCATCGGAGAAAGAATAATATTTTCAACTGTTGATACTGGATATCCATATGCAAAAATGTAATGTTACTCCATAGCTTGCAATATATCCAACAATTAATTAAGGATGAATCACATATTTAAGTGGAAAATATGAAACTTGAACGTTCTAGGAGAAAACATGAGAACATCTTTGTGCTCTTGAGTTAGACAAAGATTTCTGAGGTATGACACAAAAGACATAATCCCTAAAAGGAAAAAAGAGCACTAAAGGTCATCAAAATTCGAAAGTTTAGTTCTTTAAGATGCATTAAGAGGGCACCTGGGTGGCTCAGTGGATTAAAGCCTCTGCCTTCAGCTCAGGTCATGATCTCAGGGTCTTGGGATCGAGTCCCACATCGGGCTCTCTGCTCAGCAAGGAGCCTGCTTCCCCCCTGCCTCTCTGCCTACTTGTGATCTCTCTCTGTCAAATAAATAAATAAAATATTTTTTTTAAAAAAAGATGAATTAAGAGAATTAAAAGACAAGAAAAGATTGTCATAAAATATTTGCCTATCATGCATCTGATAAAGGAATTGTACCCAGTTTCTATTTCTATTTCTATTTCTATATAAACTTTCAAAATGCAGTAATGTTTAAAATAAAATGTAATAATATACAAAGATTTAAAGATCTCTTACCAAAGATAAATGGACATCAAATAAGCACATAAAAAGATTTGCAGCATCCTTAATCATTATGGAAATTAAAACCATTGCATACTTACTAGAAAGGCTAAAATAAAAAAAGACTGAAAATAACCAAGTTTTGGCAAAGATTTGAAGGAAATGGAATTCTTACACATTGCTGATGGGAATATAAAACAGTAGAATTACTTTAGAAAAGCAGTTTGGCAATTTCTTAAAAAGTTAAACATTATCAACCATAGGAACTAGCCATTCTACTCACAGGTATATATTCAAGAGAAATGAAAGTATACATTCTTACAAAGACTTGTACACAAATGTTCATGACAGCTGTATTTGTGATAGCCCCAAATTGGAAACAGTGTAAATGTCCATCAACAGATGAATGTATAAATGGATTATAGTATTCCCATACAATAGAATACTACTCAGCAATAAAGAAGAGTAGACCATGAATACATAAAACAACATACACGAATCTCAAAATAATTAGGCTGAGTGAAAGGAGCCAGACCCTGACTCAATTTACATAACATTCTAAAAAGTACAAACAACTCTTAGCAACCGAGAGCAGTAGAGTAATTGTTTGGGCCTGGAGTGGTTTGGGAGGGAGCAGAAAGAATAAATATAAAAGAGTAGCAGGAGACTTAGGGAAGTACTGGGTGTGCTTAGCTTAACTGTGGCAGTAGTTTCATAGGAAAATGTACATGTCAAACTTATCAAATCAGATACTTCCAGTATGTGCAGTATATTGTATGTCTGTTGTTCCTCAGTAAAGCTGTTTTTAATTTGGTTGGTTTTCCATCACAAATGGGTGCTGAAAGTTAACAAATTCCGCTATATCTTTTGAGGTAATCATATGTTTTCTTTCCTTTATTTTATTTCTATGGTGAATGACAAAGAAATGCCCCCTCTTTTGGATTGATTCTTTTTTTTTTAAAATCACATTTTATCTCATTTGTGAATAAGGTGATACAGACTTTTTTGGTAACAGTTTCTTCAGTGGTATCCTGCAGATTACAACATGTTCTTTTGTTTTTTTTTTAATTTATCGGTATCTAATGTGAATTAGGACTTTCACCTCTTCCTGCAAAATGCAAGAATCTAAAAACCTTTTGCTTTCCCTCTCCACTTGTGTATTATGGCTTCATGTACTTTAATACTCTATAGTTTTAAAAGCCTAGACGCATTATTCATATGTTTATTTATTTATTTATTTTTTAAAATTTTATTTATTTGACAGAGAGAAACACAGCCAGAGAGGGAACACAAGCAGGGGGTGTGAGAGAGGGAGAAGCAGGCTTCCCGTCGAGCAGGGAGCCCGATGTGGGACTCGATCCCGGGTCTCCAGGATCATGACCTGAGCCGAAGGCAGTCGCTTAACCAACTGAGCTACCCAGGCGCCCCCATATGTTTAGCCAATAAAGAAATTTGCCAACATATTTAACATTTCTTTGTTCCTTCCTTTCTTTTAGTATTTCCTTTTAGCACAGTATAAAGTTGAATTTCCTTTTAGCACAAGTGTAATGCTCTTGGTTTTTACTTCTCTGAAAATGTTTTTATTTTCCTTTCACTTCTGTGTAAACCTTGCTTGGCAGTTATATTTTTTCAGAAACTTGAAGGTAGAAGCTCTTTTTTTATTTCTGTTGAGAGGTCAGCCATTATCATTGTTAGATTTTGGAAGTATTTTCTGTTTCTCTAGCTGCTTTTAGGAATCTAGCTTCATCTTAGTGTTTAGCAAGTTTTTTATACTGTAAGTAGGTGTAATTTTCCTTTTACTTATTCTGCTTACTGTTGATGGTGCTTATGACATCTGTAGTTTAATATTTCTCATTAGTTTTGCATCCATTATTGCTTCAAATATCACGTTGCCTATTCTCTCTTCTTTTCTTCTAAGATTTTAATTACACTTAATTAATAGTTTCTCTCTCTGTTTTGTTTATTTTGCATAATCTTTTCTATATGTTTCATCCTCTTCTTCCTCCCTCATTCAGGATATTTTCTTCTAACTTAGTGTCTGGTACATTAGTTCTCTGATCAGCTGTACCAAATTTGCTATTAAACTAATTCATTAATTTTTCTAATTTCTATTATTTTTTTATTTTAGAGTTTACCTTTGACTCTTTTTAAAAAATTCCTCTTTTCTCTAAAAGTTTGTGATATTATCTTTTTTACCTTGAAAACAATAAACATAGTTAAATTCTATATGTGGTATCTTCATCCCCTGGATCCTATGGGTTGGTTTTTGTTGCCCATTGTTCTTGCTTTTCAGTCCTATTGTCTTAATTCCTCATGTGTCAGGATGTTTTGATTCCCTGCCAGCAGGTGAAAAGGCATGACATAAATCTTTTCATATTAAAAATATGAGAAAATGAGTGATTAGAGGCCTAAAGTTATGTTATCCTCCCCCAAGGAATATTGTTTGCGTCTGCCAGACAGAAGAGATACCAACTGTTTCAGGTCTTCGTACTGAAGTTTCCAGAACTGAGAGAGTTGAAGTTGAAGAGCTGGTGAGGCCAGGTGTGTCTGTGATTTACCCCGTACTCCTACTGCCTGATCATTCATGTTATCAATGCAAAGCCTGGTGGTTTTATGGGCCTCTCAGAGAAGGTTCTGAACTCCCAAGTGCTGTGCCACCTGAGGGCTTCTGAGGGCTTCTAAGCCTTTCAGCTACTTCTTTCAGAACTGGCAGATACAATGGTCTTCAGCTCGTGCTTTGTCTTTATCCATTTCCATTTGCTTCTTGATTGTGACCTCATAACTCTTTATTGTTATGTTAGCTCTGGATAGTTTCAAAGAGATGGTTTCAATGTTTTGTCCAGTTTTTTAACTGTTATTTCTCTTGGTGTGTTGCATCTCAATTATTTAGACCATTTTACCAGAAACAGAAGTTTTTATCTCACTCTTTTTTCTTTCTTTTTTTTTCCTCTTAGACTGAATCTGAATCTCAGTTTCTCACACTTTCCTCCTGCAGAAGTTTTTACTTGCTGGAAGTATTTTTTAAAACAGGATATGGGAAATGCAACTCATGGTTTTCTACTCAACAGATATCTTTCCTTCCTTATAAATAAAACTACAATTTTATTCTTGCAACTGTACACAACCCCAGGGTTTTGGTTAATTAAAGAGACTTTGATTAATTTAAGCAAAATAGAACTATCCTATTTCCTCTGATAGATGACTCAGATTTGGTCACCGGGATATGAGAAGTCTTCTGGGAAATTGGTATTATCCCCACCAGACCAACACCACTAAAAGAGCCACACCTTTTATGTTCCAATCCACTTCCTTATTTTTCAGATACTGTTTTGTGAGAATAGGATGCCAGAGTTGTTTCATCTAATTTGTGATAATGAGAGAAACTGCCAATGCATGAACAGTTACGCAGAGCAGAAAATCAGCATTAAGTTTTTTGTTAACATTGTTAAGCTGCCACACCAACCTTTGAATCCTTCTAACTCTGGATTTCTTATTCTTTGAGTTATTATCAGGTTCATTCAGGAATTGTTACTTGCTTCAAAATTATTCCAATGGATAGGTACACTTCCCTGATTTGCATCTTAATGTTTCCAAGTTGTGCATATCTCCTTTTGGGGGCAATCGCCCATATTCTATGCAGACATTTTATGGCATAGCTCTGATGGCTTCTCTTCTCAAGGAACAAGTGTACCTTTGTTCCTTCAGTACTTACTGAGCTTTCTTTTCTCTTCTGTCCATTCCATTCTGTCTCCAATAATAAAACTATCAACTTAGTTCTCCCCTGGGTTGATACCCATTATGGTTCTATCAAATCCTGGGCAACGTCTTCTTTCTACATCAAGGAGCTTTTATTTTTTCCCTCCAGGTGGATACACCCTCTCTCCTCAAATATTTCAAAGAGGCATCCAATCTTTTGCCTGAAATTCAGCCTCACTTTGGTGACTAGCCTGCCTAACCTCCTCCAACACTAAAGCCGGAGAAAGGACAGAATTCTACATGTAGAAACATTCTCCTCAAAGTTAGTGCTGCTTCCCCTGTGTGAGAAACACTGAGGAGATGCACAAGAACAAATCACATTGCAGGACAGGTGAAATTAGGTGTGTGGATTCTTTTGTTCGTACATATGAAGTGGGGCTTTGCTTTTGCTTAGAAACGCTCCTCTAAAACCAAGCGTGAGCCAAGCCAAGTTACCTTCTACTCTGAGTTTTGGCCTAGGGGGATATTGCCTGAAAGGGAAAGACTGAGCTGGAAAGAGCTCAGCTGTAGTGTTGGGATGCTTTCCCTTTTAGGGCCAGCACCCCCGGCCTTCTTTTCAAAGTAAGCTTTGTGCACTGATTGTTAAGCAGTGTGAGGGGGCTCCTCAGTTGACCCTGTGAAGCAGCCTGGGGGAGAATTCAAGATGTGGACACTAACTGCTGGCACTAACCCAGATACAGGAGGGACAATTTAGTTCAATATGTTTACGGAATGTTCCTCAAATTATCTTGTTAAAAATCTGTCATTCTCCTTTCCGGGCTGACAGTTGGTAAAGACTTTAATGAATATGCATTTTGATAGGCAGACAGCCTCTTCTTCATTTATTGGATTTGTCCTTCATCAGATGAAGTCTGGACAAAGGACCCTTGTCATCATTCTGTGTCTATTTGGCCAGAGAAGTGATCTGAATTAATGTTCCAGCTGACCCATCTGTAGAGGCCGCCAGGCTAGACCCTGCGGAGGGGAGGGGAGGGTGCTGGTTACTAAGCACTGAAGCAATTGCAGTTTCCTGATACCTGGCTGGGCCGCAGGGCTGGCTTTAGGCAAGTCTCTTAAGTAGGTAGCTTATTATCATTAACATATTACTAAGTATCTACTTAACATTCTGAAGCCTAACTCCCGGAACTGCTCCCAAACCCGCGTCTCTGTTCGGGTTCCCATCTCAGTCTGTGGCCACAATCCCTTTCTTTCTGTAGCTCAGACCAAAAACTTTGCTGCAGTCCTTGACTGCATTGTTTCCCTCACAGACCACCTCCAAGCACTAGCAAGTCCCATTGGCTTTATTTTAAAAGCTTCTCCAGAATTTAGTGGCCATCATTCCAGCCTGAGCAGTTGTCACTGCCTGGGTTATTTTAAAGGCACACTGAATCATCGTCATCCTATTTCAGATTATTCCCACAGCAGCAGATTTATCTTTAAAAATTCAAGTTGGTATAGATAATTCCTTTGTGCAAAGCTCCAGCTAAATGGCGAGCTCATCTCTTACTGTTCTCCCCCTCCTTCACTCTGCTTTACCTCCCTCCAACTTCTCAAACCTGCCAGGAGTGCTGTCAGCCTTGTATCTCTCTCTCTCTCTCTCTCTCTCTCTCTCTCTCTCTCTCTCTTTCTCTCTCTCTCTCTGTGTGTGTGTTTCCTTTGCCTAGAATGCTCTTCTTGATATTAGCACTTCCTTCGGGTCTTTTCTCTAGGTCACCTTCTCTGTTGTTGAGAATTGTTTATATAGCAATATTGTCTGTCTAGTAATGGATGCCTTCCCTAACCCCTTATGTAAAATTTTACTTCCCCCAGTGTCTTGGGTTTCCTGCCTTATTTTTCCCCATAGCACTTACTATCATCTGGCAGGCCATCTTTTACTTATTTTGTTTGTTGATGTCTTCTAGTACAGTATATGGTGGATATTTCATCTGTTTATTTACTCAGGTATCACCAACCTCCAGAACAGTCTGTGGCGCGTAAATTAGATGTGTTCCATTGTTCTCAAGTAGGGGCCAGCACCTGATTTTATAAATAAAGTTTTATTGGAATATAGTCACATCCATTTTTCTATATATTGTCTCCGGCTCCTTTTGAGTTATAATTGCAGAAATCATGTGATCTACAAGCCTGAAACATTTAAGAAAATATTTGCCAAGTCCTGCTTTCAAGGATTTTCCAGTATAGTTGGGAAAATAGGACTAGTAACTTTTGGAAAACAGTTCTCCATGGGTCTCTGATATTTCTTTCTTTTGGGTAGACACTGATTACCTTTTTGTCAGCTGTGTCTTTTCAAAGAAGTTTGTATAGCAAGAAGCCTTGGAAGATATAGATATTGCCTTCCTCTGGAGGAAAGGACGAGTATGCTTAGTGACCATTATAAAAGATTCACGTTCCCTAAACTCGGGGTTTCATTCCTATAATGTAACACCAGCAAGTGTTCTTGTGTCACATGACTTGCATCATCCAATAGGAATTGGGACTTAGGGAACCAGCATAAAGAAAGTGGATATTCTGGCTGCTGCTTTTACTTTGAGTAATAAAACACTTTGACAAGGCATCTCATATCTTCTGTCAATATCCATGAAATCATGGGATTCTAACTAGCTAGCTTGCAACTAGAGTAAAATCTTTGACTCTTCACAATTCTTGACAGTATGAAGAATGCAAAGTGGCAGATGCACAACTTCCATAGTAGACTGGGAGAGACTTGATGAAGGAGGTTTTATAGGAGACAAAAGAATGCAGAAAAGGTAGAGAGTTAAGACAGTATGGGAAGTTGATGGAATGTGTTCCCAGAGGATGTGGGAGGAAAAGACCAATGGGTGTATATGGAGAAATAGCCCCAGATAAGAGAGAGGACCATCTATTCTACCTGCTGAGGCAGGTTTGAAAGGCAAAGGATGGGTGGACGAGATATTGAGGGTAAGATTTAAGTCAACAGTCAGGTAAAGGAAAGGATATTTCAGATAAGGGAATAAGGAAGATGGGGACAGGGAGGATTCCAGGTTCTTGGGAGCTTTGAATGACATGCACAGAGCATGGAGTTTATCATATAGGCCTTAGAGAATAGTTGGAGGCTTGTGAATAGAAGATGAGGCAAAGTGGTATGTTAGGAAGGCTAGTTTTACCAACGTGCAGAACACTTTGTCATGGGGAGAGTCTAGAATAGAGAAATTAGTAGATATTTAAACATTTTATAGTGTATCACTATTTCTGACAGATTAAAGTCATCAAGAGTAAAAAGTAAACAAAAAACAATCCTGTGTATCCATAGTCCATCTTACGAAGTAAAAGATAAATAGAGTGGAACCCTTCTGATACCCCTCTGTAGGTATATTTCCCTTCTCACTTCCAACCCCCTTCCCTGTGGAATAACCATGATGATAATTTTGGTGTTTATTAATTCCATGCTTTTAAAACATACTTCTATTAGGGATGCCTGGGTGGCTCAGTTGGTTAAACATCAGACTCTTGATTTCAGCTCAAGTCATGATCTGAGGGTCAAAGGATCTACTTTGCATCAACCCCACACTCAGTGGGAAGTCTGCTTGAGATTCTCTCCATCTCTCTCTCTCTCCTTCCCCCTTCATGTGCATGCGTGCATGCACGTGCGCACACACACACACACACACACACACACTCTCTCTCTCTCTCTCTCTCTCTCTCTCTCTCTCTCAAATAAATAAATTAAAAAAAAAACAACCAAAGGTCATTTGACTTCCTCTGGACTTTAGAGCGGTCGAGACACACTGTAAATGTGGAATCTGAAATGGCAGATGTTGCTGGAGAAAGGCACTACTGGAGGAGTGAGTGTGTGGAGATATAACTGGACTTTACTGTGCTCATGCTTGTGCAGTTCAGAGCTAAGTATCCAGGTTGGCTACTCATGCTGGTGTGTTAATGAGAAGGAACAGTGGGAGTTTGAGAGACCCTGGGACTACAAGGAGAAAAGTGAACCCCTGAGAGGTCAATTAAGATGAGAGGACTTTGTCATCTAGTCTCATGGAGGGGACATTTAGTGAAAGGACTACTAGGAGAGATGTCATCATGGAGATGAAGGGAAACTCAGAGATTGAAGCCTGAGCTTAACAGTGCTATGTAGCATGTTGCATCTCAGGAGCAGGAAAAAGCCTATTCAAAAATTTGGAAAGTAGATTCTGAGAAGCACCAGCTGAATAGAAGAATTTAGGAACCTATAAATATTTTTTGATCTTAAGCAGAAAAATAGATCTGGGGACTCAGAGAGGAAGGACCATTGCTTTCCTTGATTCAAAAGGAAGCTAAAGGAAAGACTTGACTTTGAGCACAAAGGCTTTAAGAAAGTGTAGTGTCCTTGAGTAGGAGCTTTCTATCTGGAAGAAAATGATATGGAATAGAGAGCCTGGTTCATGTTTAAATGAATGCCAAGTTGAATTAGAAACACAAGACTATCTATCTGAGACATGTATTCTCAGTATAGTTAACACAGATATTCTAACTCAATGCAGTAAACACAAATTATGCACCTGAACTGATTATACTGTGGAACACTGCTGGGGAGCAAAGAAGCTGTGAATCTCATGGCATTGTCTTCAGAGGAGTAATCTACACACCACGACTTCAGTATTTCCCTTATTCTAAATGCTAATAGAACCATGCTGAGGGAGACTTCAGTTGACTTTGTTACATAACAAATACAGGAACGGTAGTAAGGAAAGGGAGAGATTTGTCTAGATTTAAGTTATTTCCATGGGAAGGAATGCAAGCCTACCTGAAGCCTTACAGAGAGGGACCCTAGTCAGTCCAATGCAACAGGAGGTCATTGTGTTGCATGGACAGAAGGGGAGGTGTAAAGAGGGAAGGAAGGTCAAAGACCAAAATTTTCTTTGGAGATGGACTGGGTAAGAGGTACTATAGAGCCAGCATAAGTCAGGAAGCCATTAGTACTTTCTTGGCCATGACTATAAAGTAACTCTTCAATTATTATGGTTTATGTAAGGGTAAAGACATGACAATTAAAATGAAGAGAGAGAAAGTCAGAAGTAAGGGAGGAATGTAAAAGAAAAGACGGGACAGCACTACCAGGGGTCAGACTAGGTTCTCAGAGCAGACAAAGAAACTTATGCAAAATTTATGATGGACTTCGATGTAGGACAGTGCATGCTTTAAACTCTATAATCTATCTAAATAATGATAAATGTCACAGCTGTCCTCCTTTATAAAGTGATTTGCCCAATGGAAGAGAAAGATTTCAAACTGTCTTTTCTAAAGAGGGAATAAAAATCACTTAAAATTGGTCATTCAGACTGTCTCATAAGTCTCTTGAGCTGCAGAAGGTTATATCCCTTTAAAAAGAACCTACAAATGAATGATTATATAAAATAAACTAATGTTCCATCTAGTCCTGGGTTTAGTTATGACCAAGGAGATTATTCTCTCACGATGTCAACCGCAAAAGTTTAGAAGGAAACTCTCTAATATTTTTTCAATAACCCATCATTGAATTGTTCTTTGTTAATTCAGTAAAATGTCTTGGAAGCCATAACTTACTCTATTCCGTAAGGGACTGAAATCTACAGCTCACTTGAATAAAGAAATTTGTTGCTTTAAACTTTAAACTCTTGAGAATCAAGGTTCACACTTGGGATCTGTAAGCTAGACATTTACCTTATCTCCAGATTTCAATATTGTATTTTTACCATTTGAGCTTCCTCCTTTAGGTGAAATGCTGTTGGTGCTAGTAAATTAATTAAACAAGAAGGCCATCAGATTGAGATAGCTCTAATGTCTTGGCAGCTTAGGAAGCAAACTAAAACAATAAGCCTGAAATTCCTCAAGGTGTAAGAAATCAAAACCAAGGACAACCAATCAGGAACAGCCAACTAGGCATTCTCAAATAAGACAACCACATCCGCTGTAGCCAAACGATTTCCTTGTTTGACTTTCATGTCTTTTCCCTTAAAGTCTTTCTTTTAGTTCCTATAAGTAGAATGCTCTTAACCACTTCTCATTTGATGCTGCCCAAGTTAAATAGAAATTTGCTTAAAAAAAACCTCTTAAAAATTTTAATATGCCTCAGTTCATAACAATGCTAAGGGAAAACATAGAGCATGTTTAATAGAGACATCACACATCAGAAAGTGTTCACCTCTGTTCTTCTGTGACTATATGTATTACTCCCAAGCATGTGACTAGAAGATCGAGTTCTTCAGATAACATATACCTTATTCCACGTGTTGAGAACAGACGTATTGGTTATATGAAAAAAGCAAAGAGAAAAATAGTACGTGTTGTCATACTAGCATTTGTACAAAACTGTATATGTGCATATATGTGTTTATAAATATACCAAATATCTCTGGAACCACATTCAAGAAACTGATAAGGGCTGTTGCCATTAAGGAGGACCACTCTTGGTCAGGAGATGGGGCAAGAGTAACCAGGAGATCTGCGTTTCACCATAAGCACTTTGGCAACCTTTCAAGGTTGTGCCACGTAGATGTATTGCTCATTAAAATGACAATTAGCTAATTAAGCAATGACGGGATTGACCTTTCTGGCACCTTGGTGTTTCTACAGTTGGCTAACACAGAATTTGATTACTGAAGCTTTTGAAGTATTAATGCTTCTTCCCTGCCCTTTGGTGAAGTGGGTGACCTGTTATGTGTTTAGTTTCTATTTGGTACTCTATTATATCTGAGGGCCATTAGGGGAACAGGTGCAGATTGAAATCTTTATGGTCTTACCCAAAGTCTGTAAAGAATTTTCTGTCAAACTAGAAAAGTGCCCATACCACAAAATCCCTATTTAGCATCTAGATATAAGTATGGGGTAGGGTTGATGCATGATGCACAGTGGCAGAAAACTTAATTTTTCCTCAGTCAGCAGGATTTGGGATAATACCAGAGAAAGGAGGATAAGGAAGCCTAAAGATCTGAGACGAGAGTAAAGATCTGAGAGGAGAAGAAAAAAATAAAATTAAGACAAAAACAAAAACAAAAAACAATAATAACAAAAAACCTTGTAGTTCTATTTTGGTTACAAGGAGCAAAACTCCTTCACTCAGTAGCCTGGGCAAAAAGAGAGTTTATTAGAAAGATCTCGAGGGCATCCTCCCAGTCTGAGAAAGATAGGGTTACAACAGCGGGTTCCTGAAGCATAACTACGAATTTTGGTAAGACTGTCCCCCAAACTTTCTTTCTTTTTTTTTTTAATTTAATTATTTTTATTGTTACTTAATTTTTTTCCCCAGTGTTCCAAGATTCACTGCCCATTCCCCACACCCAGTGCTCCATGCAATAGGTGCCCTCAGTACCCACCACCAGGCTCTCCCATCCCCCAACCCCCCTCCCTGCAAGTCCCTCAGTTTGTTTCTGTGTCCAAAGTCTCTCCTGTTTCGTTTTGAACTTTATTTCTTTTATCAACTTTCCACTGCATGTTGACTTTATTCTCTCTGACCTGTTTCATGCATGTGGTAGAGCACGTGGCTGGTGACAGAGAACTCATTTTACATTTGCCCTACCAGAGAAATCATTTACTCCTCCTCCCTGAATTCTGGTTTGAAATATCCTAGGGAAGAACTCTGATTAACCTGTCTTTTGTCAAACATCCATCTTTGAGTTGATCAGCTAGGGTTTTGTCATACATCCATCCTTGAGTTGATCGCTAGGGTTAGGCATATAAATTTAGTCTCATTAGTAACTTCTACCGGAACCTGTGATTTGCTGTGAGGGTAAGACCTCAAAATAAATGCTCTTTCTGGAAGAAGACATATAGATAAACAGCTAGGGTGGTATACTTTTAGGAGTACCTTCACATAGTTCCTTGGACTACCCCCAGTAGTTAAGAAATCTTCAAAGAAAAACATTTCTGAGAAAGGTAACTCATTGTTAAATTCACTTCAAGTTTAGATGACTGAGGAGCTTTTCCTTTCCTGAGATAAGAACCTTTTGCTTGGGGAGTGGGGAAGAAACAGGATGGAGAAGGCAGGCTTTGAGCTCCTGAGAGGCGTAGGAATTTATTCCAGTGCACTCCTTTTTCAGATTCTTTCTTTCCTTTCTTCACACCAATTTCTACTTTCAGGCTGTTAATGTTACTGTACCACCAGTACGGCCCTAGACATTTTACATGTGTCCCACTAACATTATACTATACAGAATTCTAGAGCATCCTATAGTGTCATTGTGAAAGGTAGCCCCTAGAGTTGTAGAATATGGCAATCTATATGGATTATCAAGCATGCATACTTGTTCTTTTCAAAAGCTTAGTGCATTCTTACCATGTATAATATATAAATATATGGAGATGAATAATAAAAATGATTACATTAAATGACATATAATCCATTTCCCACACTCTAGTTGACAAACTAAGCCTTGTGGACAAAATCTAGTCTGCTACCTGTTTTTGTAAGTAAAGTTGTACTGGAACATAGTCCCATTCCTTTGTTTACAAATTGTCTATTTCTGTTTTCATGTGTTTACATATTGCCTATGGCTACTTTCATGTGGCAGAATTGAGTAGTTTAATGTAATAGATTCCATAGAACCCACAGTGCCCAAAATATTTACTATTTGGCTCTGCTCAGGAAAAGTTTGCCACTTCCTAGACCAGAATATACAATAGAAATTGTAATGTTCTGTTTATCTGGTAAACACCACCCTCCACGTTTTAGTTACTTTAATACAAATAACATTCTTTGCAAGTTAGTGAAGAATAATCATGGTTCAATTGGGATCATGAAGAATTAGAGCTAGAAAAGGGGATTGGAGTTCATGGAGCTCAGTTCTTAGGTTTATGAGTAGGGAAACTAAAGCCCAAAGAAACTAAACAAGTTGCTCAAAGTCACATTATCAACTTAAATTGAAGACTTGGCCACTGTTCTCCCATTACACCATTGGAAACAACTTCACATTCCCTTCTGCCTGTATTCCTTCCTTGATAAAACTCCTCTCCCTACATTTTCAAGTTTTTAACTTGCATGAGTACTTCAGTCAGTAGTATTGGTGTGTCACCTTAATTTTTTTTGTACCACTGTATCCATAATACGTTAGTATTAATTATTCTCAACTTTCCTACTCTTCCTGTCTTTTTTCTTAATAACTCACGTGCACTTTCCTTCTGTGATAAGTTATTTACAAATGTCATTTTCAGATTGGCTGCTAGGTTTTCCCTGTACTTTTTCATATTTAGCCATCCCCTACCAGGTGTTCTCACATTCCTCTTTTATCCTGGAAAGTCACCTTGGATGATGCTGACACCAGGAAGCATGGGTTTTTTGAGGTATAGAATTTAGAATATAGTGATTAAGAAGCATAACCTAGTGATTATGTCTCTTCTGTGCCATCAGCCTTAATGAAGGTGCTCACTGTCTTCTCCACAATCTTGCCCAAAAATACAGGCTTAGTTTGTCTCAGGTACCTTTACATATAGGACATCAGAGACTCCTTATAATATGGAGGTAGAAAGACTGGATTGTTGTGGTAGAGCAGTGTATCCTATCCCAAGAAAAGAGTTGTATGAGTGGGATAGCCATTTAGCTACAAACAAAAGGTTTTGGAGGGGCTATGTTAAGTTATAGCATAAAATAATAAAAAATAACAATAAATTAGAAGTCAGGAGACTAGTTTTAAATCCTGGTTTTATAATTAATTTCCTCTATGACTTACGGTGACCTGATTAGCCTCTGTGGATCTCAGTTTCTCCATCTGTAAAATGAGAAGATGGAGGAAAAATACATCAAATATACCTTCTAGTTAGTGACCATGTTTTCTGAGCCTCATGTTAGGATATGTGCTCTGAGAAGTACAGTAACCCTGATGGGGACAATAAGATGGGAGATTTGAAATGTGAATTATCCTAGAAGACCTGGAACATATAGCTGCTGTACTTCCAGCTATAAGATCCTTTGAGGTTTAAGACCTTCTTGTTTTCACATATTTAAGATATTTCTAAAATTTATGGATTGTTAATGATCATAGTCATAAATTCTATTAATTTTTATGCCTCATAGTTTCTCAGTCTCTAGATTGTCACTGTATTCCTCACATTCCAAAGCATTTCTTTTATGCTCTGTTCACTTGTTCAAAAATATTTAAAGAGTTCCTCTTATGTGCTGATATAAGGTTGTAGATACAGCTGTCCACGTTTTGGCCTGTACCAGGTATCCAGACAGTAAGGATGAGAGCACTAAAATATAGTCCACAGTCTATTCATGAAGCACAGGCCACATCCACCTGGAGAAAGTTGCATTAAGGCACCATATGAGCTAGTGGTTTCTCTATGTTAGGCACTGGACATATAGGGCTATAAGTACAATTCTGCCTTCTTGAAAATAATAGTTGAGTGGGAAATATATATATTTAAAAATAATTATAGAAAGTGTGCATACTATCAGAGAGGGATGAACAGGTTACTAAAGGAACTCAGATGAAAGAAGGGGCAATTCATACATACAGGGGAGAGGGAAGTAGAGAGAGAAAAGAAATCTCAGGGGAAGTTACTGTTGGTAGCTTCTTGGCATATCAACTTCATCCTCAGGAGAAGGAGAACTGCTATATAGATTTGTCATATTCAGGGATATTTGCTGGATTAGGTTTCCTCAAAGATGAAGTCTTAGTGTGTCAAGTATAAGACAGGAACCTCTGGTAGGGTAAATAGCCCTATATCTATTCTCCTGTGAGTGGGGATAAGTAAGGATCATGACCTTAGGGCTTTAGAAAAGAGAACACACACACCCTTCCCTTTCTCTCAGACTCTTAGAAAGGCAGCTAGAAACTAGAGCAAAATCCCACCAAAAAAGTCAGTTATGCTGTCCAAGTGAAATAACTGAGTTCAAAACAGTCTTGTTTAGTGTAGCCAACCCAGAGTTTTCCCTTAGGGTTTTAGGACAAAACCAAGTTACAAATTGTCCTTTTCTTAGCCTTAACTTACATGGGTTCTTTAAGAACCTCTCAAAGTTATAGGTTGGCTAAGTCAGGATGAAACTCTAGTATTCCAAAACTATCATCAATCTCTATCACTAATAGTTACATTTAACCTTGATTTTATCTATTTTTTTAAAAGATAAATATATATATATATATATATATTTATTTATTTATTTTTAAAGATATTAGTTGTTTATTTGAGAGAGAGCAAGCACAAGCAGAAGGAGCCACAGAGAGAGAAGAGAGAGAAGGAGAAGTGGACTCCCCACTGAACAGGGAGCCTGATGCCAGGCTCAATCCCAGGACCTTGGGGTGATGAGCTGAGCCAAAGGCAGATGCTTAACTGACGAGCCACCCAGGCACCCTGGATTTATTTATTTATTTTAGGGGGAGATGGAGAGAGAGAGTGCATGTGAGTGCAAAAGTGCACAAATGCATGAGTGAGTGAGGGGAGGAGTAGAGGGAGAGAATCTTCAAGCACACTTCTCACTGAGCATGGAGCTCGATGCAGGGCTCATTCCCATGAGCTGAGATCATGACTTGAGCCAAAATCAAGAGTTAGATGCTTAACCAACTGAGTGACTCAGGTTCCCCGTAAACTGGGTTTTAAAGGATGAATAGGGGGCACCTGGGTGGCTCAGTCATTGAGCTTCTGCCTTCGACTCAGGTCATGATTCTGGAGTCCTGGGATCGAGCGCCACATCGGGCTCCCTGTTTGGTGGGAAGCCTGCTTCTCCCTCTCTCACTCCCCTTGCTTGTGTTCCCTCTCTAGCTATGTTTCTCTCTGTCAAATAAATAAATAAAATCTCTTTTTTTAAAAAAAGGATGAATAGAAGTTTGTATACCAAACAAGTTGTGGAACAGTGTTACGTGTGAAGGAAATATGTGCAATGACTTTAATTAGTAAATAATATTACATATCTGGGAAACTGGAGCAAAATTAGACTGGATAGCTAGGTTGGGAATATAAAAGGCCATCAAGCTCAACTGAAATGTATAGATTTTATCCTGTGGGCAAAGTACGGAGCTAAAGGAAGGTAGCAAGTGACAGAATGACATAATTATATCTCCTTTGTAGTGTGAAGGGCAGACTGGAATAGAGAACAGACTGTAGCCTAGAAATCAGTTCAAAGTAACGAGGGTCTTGAACAGGGTAGCAGAATGGGAGTGGGACACAGAACCTAATTCAAGAGATAGGACCCTTTAGAGGGGCCATGAGAAAGAGGGGGCAACATGAATGCTAGGATGCTGTGAACTGATTTCGACAATATGGAAAAGGGGCATGGAGTGCATTTATTTGCTGAAGGTAGGGGTTGGAGTTATGGATAATGGTTAATGTAAGGGCTTAGAAATTTTTCTATGGGAGGTTGGTTTGACTTTCTGAAGTAGAGCAGAGTGAGATTTGATGAACATTGTTATTTGATGTGAAAACAAAGAATGATTCTGCTCTGCCTCATCTCACTCTACCCATCTTCTCCTCTAATGAAACTGCATGAGGATGCATTTGTAGTACAGAATTATTGCCAGGTGGACGGGGCAGGGACTAGCAGTGTAGAGGACGTATTATAATCAGATCAACAAAGCTCTGCTAGAGACTGTTCATTAGGATGTGCAGATAGTTTACTCACACAGAAACTTGGTGACAGAACTTGACTCGAAGCAGGGAAAGAAGTGTTAGACTAATAAATTTAAAAAATATATAATAATAGCTGCCATTTATTGTTCTAGGCATTTTAGGCACATTAATTTTAATCCTCACAATAACACAATGAAGTAAATGTAATTTTCCTTGTTTTGTAGAGAAGGAAACTGAGACTCAGTTATTAAGTAACTTGCCCAAGGAATATTACTAGTAAGTGGCAGAGTAATTACAAAACTAGGTCTCCCTCATTGCTTGCCTTCTTCAGCATTAGATGCTTCCTCTTTAGCCTACTTGAGTGAAGACAATTAGCAGCATCATTTGCATTTAAATAATACATTGGCTAAGCACAACTGATTCTTACCTATTTGTTAATGAATTGCTGCATTCTATAAAAGCTTTGTGCCTCCTAGGGTCTTTTTCCTCTTATTCTCTCCCTATTTAGTTTTTTCTTTCACAGCCTCTGGAATACATTGAGATGGTTTCCTTTCTGGTGGAATCAACTTACCCATAGTAGGTATTTGTCAACTTTTTCTGGCTCACTTTTTTCAGCCATTGACGTTTTATCAACAACATCCTACTTTCTAGGGCCATACTTCATCTCACTGGCAAATAGTAGGGGCTCAGTAAATATTTGCTGGATGAAGGTATGGATTTTCAGCTTCTGAGCATGTATTATTTTGCCCCAAAAATGTGTTCAGGTGGTCTAATTCTCCTCTTATCTGCTTCTTCTATTGCTTCTATATCCACCAATATCCCAAATTCAATATGAATGAAACCAAACCTATTAGCGTCTCTCCTAAAAACTCCTGCTCCTGTCCTCCCTCTCATAGTTACTGGCATCAGCACCATTCTAGCCAGTTTCATATCGTTTCTGATTCTTCCTTCCCTTTCTTTCGAAGAGATGCTATCATAGATCTATTGCTTTAATCAAATCCCTCTATCCACCACCATCATACTTATTAGATGAGTTCTTATTATCACTTCCTGAGTTATTGTAGCGGCCTCCTGATTGGTCTCTCTTCATCTAATATTTCCCCTCTTTGGTGGACTTGGCACAAATTTGGTTCTGTCCTCTTTGGCTCAAAAATTGCGCATTTTCAGTCGTTATACATGCCGTTCAGTGTCTTCCACTATACGGCACTTGCCTTCCTAGTGTCACCTCCACTACCTCCCTTCACAGTCTCTCCAACAGCCACATGGGGCCACTCCCTTTCCTTCCTAAAGTCCCAGCCGCTTGCTTGCACATTGTTGTCTCCATGGTACCTGAAGTCATGTGCAGGCACATATGACTCTACTTCCCCTGCTTGAGTCTAAAGGGAAGACTGCTGACTCATCAGAGTATAATAGCTCATATAATATCTCAGCAAGCCTAGACTTAGACTTAAAATCTTCAACCAAGTGTTCCTGCAGTCTCACAGTGAACCAGGGTTGCCAGGAAGACAAACCTGATTTTCCATGTGGTCCTAGCATTGCTTTGATTTCTGCGCCAACTTTTAAAGGCTAAGCAGTCTTCCAAGATCCAGATCCAATGACATCCTTGTATGACACAGTCCCTACTTTCCTACTTACTTGGCTCACTTTCAGGAACTGCTTATTATCCTAAATCTTAAGGGTTTTGTTTGTTTGTTTTTTGCTTTGCAGGGTCATCCTTTAACCTGTAAATTGATCCTCCACAGAATTTAAGTGCCCTGAGGGCAAAGATCATATGGATTCCCTTTCCAGTTTTCCACAGCTCTGACCTCAGTGTAGGGGTTAATATTTGTCAAGTGAATTAACTTCTCATACATTCTGCCCTTATTATGGTCATATAGAAGCCTGCTGTATTTTCTGTAGAGTATTTTAAACTCCCCGAAGGCAGGGGGCAAGCCTTGCTCACCTCTGAACCACCCACAGCCCTGGGAACTCAGCAAATTGTTATTGGTGGTTCTGTGAATGGCTTTCTTGATTCTTTGTCAACAATCATATTGTAGCCACTTAATATCCTTCAACTGGGAGATTTTTGTAAAATATTCCATTAAGGGCTTATTATTTCCAATTGACCTTCTCTCCAAATTAGGGCATACTATCAAGGATTTACTGAATTTCAGAACCTTGAAAGTAGCAACTCAGCATAAAGTCAGCAAAGAGGAAAGCCGTGGCATGGCAGAATTTGGAGAGACAGCCAAAGGGTGACTCTCTCCTAGAGGGAAGGGATGGAAAAGGAACTGAATGATAGAAGGAAGAAAGGACAAGGGAGAAGGACACACATCCTGCAGGCGGGGCAGATAAGGAGACAGGGAGAGCAAGGAGGCAGGAATGATGGCAGCAATGGGGAAGCCAGGCAAGAAGAGGCAGAGCTGGAATTTTATAACATATGCCCCCATTAAAACAAATTAGGCTGCCGAAAATAAGAGCATGTCAGGTTTAAAAAAAAAAATGTGTGTTTTTTTTTTCTTTCAAATATAAGGATGATGAGAAGGGAAGTAAAAGCCACTTTATTATTTTAAAGGACAATGGAATATGAGCTGGAGAAAGGAAAGATTCTTAAAGACAAATGAGAATAAAAAGGTCATAAAAAAGGAGGAGAAAGAAAGTGTAAATAGCAGGAGGGTGCATCAGGAGTGAATGAATATAGTGAGAAATTGTAGGAGGGAGCAAGGGAAGGTAATTACAGATAAGAAGAGATAAATTAACATGTTCGTTTGAATACAGGGGCTTCTTTGTGAAGATGAGAGCTTACATCTACCTTTGATCAGCCACATGGCAGCCTAGGATCAGATCAGAAAGCAAATGAGATGATAAAGTGGATGAAACCATAGTATAAGTTTAATATCCAGGAGGGAGCAAGGGAGGGAGAAAACAAGGGAAGGAGGGAGGCTACTCCATAGGAGCGGAGCCCAGGTTTCCATGCCAAAGAAGGGGTCCTGGCGGTGGTCCTGATCCCCTCTGCCTTGGCTTCCTGCAGAAGCATAGCAGCCCTGGGGAGACTGCTGGGCTCCTGTTTCCCGAAGGCCCACCTGGCTTTGCTGACACAGCCCGGGAGCTGATGGTGAAGAGATTTGCTTAGCTCCAGGGACTTTCCGAATTGGCTTTTCTTTACCCTGAGACAGGCCAGAACAAAAGATGAAATTGTTATTTCAAAGGGATTTTTTTTTTCTTTTCATATCGTACCCCTCTCCCCTTTAGAGCATTTTTATTGCTGAATTGCCAGAAAGGCTGCTTAATATGCCAACTTGACCATATTCTACTCATGAGTTTCTTTGTGGGTTTCTAGATTGTGTGTGATAAAATTCCTATGATGATAAAGTAACTGTTTGGACTACTTCTTAACCATCTTTAAGGCCTTGGAGAGTGGCAAAAAGACCCATAAACTCTAGGACACGTGAATTATAAAAATTTCTGATGTTTTTGGAACACCTATTATGGGCCCTGAACTTATATGATCTTATTTAGATCTGAAGTAGCATCCTTATTATTCAGATTTTACAGATGGGGAAGCTGAGGCTCTGAGGTGTTAAATAATCTGCTTCAGGGTGTAGGGCTGGGAGGTGACCAAAGCAGGGCAGGATCCTACCATCTAGGGCTCTGAGTCTGGTTTTAATGACCAGAAGAGAGATATTTCCAAGGCAGGTGGCAGTGTTAAGTCACTTAAATTGGAGAGGACCCATAGCCCAGATCATCTCTCCTTCCAAAGGGGGTGCTTGTCATTTGAGCATTCCCATTCTGTTCACTTGTATGCATCCTCTGGAGGCCAGTCTCACCATTCCTCTGGATTTTCAAGTCACCCAGACAAGAGAAGTCCAGAGAGCTCAGCATGAGAGCCACAGCCTGAGAAGTGGAGGAAAAAAGCCCCAACTGGAATCACAGATGCTGTCCCTATCCTCGATGATTATATAATTTAATGGGGGTATTTAGAGTGCACATGAATAAAAGATGAAAAAGCAAAAAGGAACCAAGATATAAAGACACTCAAATGAATATCAAAGGAAACTTCTCAGTCCTCTGAATTTCAAAGAGATTAGGTATAGAGAGGGAGAAGCTTGGGGGCTGGCTTCTTTCCACACTCTCCCCACACCCACACCGGAGAAAGTGTGTATGCACCTGTGCACGGAAGTGCTTCCTCACAGGCACCTTGAGGGGGAGGTGGAATAGGAGATTCTGAAAACTGTAACTAAGAGAACAAAGATGAGAAAAGAGGGGAAAAGGAAAAGTCCTTCAGTGCTAGCGGTCTCTGTGTTAAGAGCCACAGGTTGCTTATCTGAAAGCAAGCTCTGATGTTGGTTTTAAATCAGCAAGTCACAGAGTAGCAAGAAAGTGGGAGCCAGGCATGGAAGGGGAGGAAGCCCTGTGCAGTCCATGCCTGGAGGCTCCAAGGGCAACTCTGAGTATCCTTTTGTGGGGTTTTAGAGAGTCCAGCAGTTTCAGATGACAGAGTCTGTCACCAGAGGAGAAGCAGAAATGACGATAGATAAGCTCACTGGTAACCATGGAGCTTTACCATGACAGAAAAGGAGGAGTCTGGCCAGCCTCACCTGGTGTCACTATGCCAGTCAAGAACTGTTCAAAAAGGAACAAACCCAGTCGGAACAGTAGAGCATCCTCTGTTACACAGGATGCACAATAGAGGATTGTGAGAGGTAAATAAAATGAGTCATGGAACCTGGGAGAGAGTTGATTGCTGACAGGTCTCTGAAGGTGAATTTGGAAAGGGATTTTAAAGGAAATAGAGGAAAGAACTCTTATAGAAAGGTAAATCTAGAGAGGTAGAGGCTATAGAAGAAGAAATGACTAGGTTGCTTGTTAGGGACAGCATTGCTCCAAGTAGGAGCCATGACGAATGAGATTCTCAAGGGAAGGGGCTCCATTCTTGGATGTGTAGGAGGGCCAAAAACATAGCAGTGAAGTTCCAAACATAGTTATGAATTGAATCCTGGTATTTGGAGGAAAATCAGAAATATGGGATATGAAGAGTGAGGGGATAGGGAGGATTTTATGGTCCAAATGGTTATGTAGGCTCAGTAAGTGATTAGGCTTGAAAATCCTTTTGTAGAATGTATTTACATATAGGGACTCCTGTTTCTCCCATTACTTGTGTGTGGTGGTGGGGGGTGGGGGTAGAAAGAGAGAGAGAGAGAAGACTCTGTGCTTAAAGAAAGTCTTAAGATATTATAAAATCCAGCTTAATACATCAGGCCTTTAAAATTGCATCACTAAAGAAATATATCTTTTAATATAAAAATGACAAATGTAAGGTAAATATATTCTTCCAATGTTAGTGAAGATCTTTCGGTCTGACTTCCAGGATGGCCCTGTGTATGAATTCCAAAATTAGAAAGATTGAGTCCAAACTCAGTTTTACCTTCTAATTAGCTGGTGATTATCAAGTTACTTAGCTACTGTAAATCTACATTGCCTCATCCATAACACAGGGGTAATAACTACTTACCTCCCCATGTTACTGTGATGATTATATAAAACAATTCATTTGAAGGAGTCTGCTAGCATCACCTTGGTCCATAGCAAGAGCTCTAAAATTTGTAAGGAAAAGGACTTGTATCATTATTGTTCTAACCTGGTACTAACTTAACATGAAGGTTTCTTTAATTATTTTCTTTGACTCCATATTTAGAACTTTTATGGGAATATCTAGGGGAACATTCTATAAATTTTGTCATATAATAATGGATAAAAATTTGTATCCAGACTTAGAATTACTCAAACAAAAAAATTTACCCAAACAGGTTTCCAAATGAAGGCATATACTTGGACACATGCACATTTTATAATTCAAAGATCAACCACAGGGAAATGCATAACAGTCTCATATTTGAACCCAGTAGAAATCAAATATTAGTGAAGACCAAACCCTCTACCTCATCTGCTTAAGCCAAGTTTCATATTTTTAAAGCTCTCTGCCCGATGTTACTTTATACACTTTTCAGAGTAACCTTCAGAATAACTCTTGTCATGGAACCTTAAACCCAGTGCTCTTTTTTTAATAACCGGACTCCAAGTGCTGATGGCATCTTTTTCACTCAGCATTACAGATCAACACCCCAGCTGATCGATTGATCCTTTATCTTCTCTTAGTTTTGGGCCTTCTGTCATTATTTAAATCTGGCCAGAGTTTCTCCCCTGTCGTAAGTCTTTGCTCTCAGCAGCAAACTGCCCTTTCAGTACTTGGTCAATTGTATTGTTGGTGACTGCTTTGGGACTTTCAGGGATAAAGGTTTTAATCCTAGTGGCATCACATGTTTGTTCATTCAGAGAGATTTATTTTTTTGCTAAAGTTTGTGGGTTTCCTGCTGATGTCAGGTTGAGCATACATACATGTTCAGCATTTTGTCTCTATTCAAGTTGATAGCAGGAGTTCTCCTGGGACTTTCCATTTTGAGGTTTGTACTTTCCATTACCATGGTCAATGTGATCAGGATCACAGACATCAGCACACAGTCTACTGTGTTTCATGATGAGTTGGTCATTCATTCACAGCCAAGCTCGTGCTCAATACGTGGTGGTGGGGTATGGGGACCCAGACACACAGGGCAATAGTCTCTGCCTTAGAAGGCTTTATAAAATGTATGAAATAGTACAAGATAGTACAAAAATTTTTGGTGCTGGGGCACCTAGATGGCTCATAAGGTACAGCATGCAACTCTTGATCTCGGGTTCTGGAGTTCAAGGCATATGTTGAGCACAAAGCTTCCTTAAGGAAAAAAAAAAAGAATTTTGGTGCTGAGTAGGCAAAACCCATGTATGCGAGAAAACCTTTCTCAGGTTATTGGCTTATCATTAGCATGACTGACACAAGGAGGATAGTAGTGTCAGCTAGGTCAGCTGGATAACTGAGGCAAGATCATGGGGCTATGCTTTCTCTTCTTCTGGCAGAGAAACAGGAAGTTAGTCCTTTAGTTTTGTGCATAATGCATTTCTGAGACTATGTTAAAAGGTCTGATGAGCTGAAGTCGAACAACAAACTTGCATGTTTTATGGCTGATTTTACTTCGGAGTTACAAAACATTATAAAATTTGTCACTTGATCTTGTCTTCCAGGTATAATTTCCATGGAAATTTTTCAGTGTATTATACATTAAAAAGAAAAAGAAATCCTTTCATTGGCTTCACTCCCACTTGATCAATTTAGCCTATGAGCAACCAGTTGAGATTAAGATCCACTGCTTTCACTGTATCTCATGCTATATGTTTCCTTATTACTAATTTTATGAAAGAGGTTTTATTATCAACATGTACATTTTTATATTTTCCACCTGTTTTTATAAATTGCATGTTGAATTTTTAAATTTTGTCAAGTACCATCTTTTCAGAAAGTATGATGTATAAGGTAGATTCAAGGTGGAGCTGTTTTGATGGATGGGTCCTGGAAGAGGGTCTGGGGCTCGGCCACTAGGATGCCTTCTCCACTCTGTACCTCATCCCACTCCGTGGTGTCTCTCAAGGAATCCTTCAGCCTATATGGAGTGAAGTGCAATTATTAGAATATACCCTTGTAGTTTTTTTCAGACTCTCAGGTATAGATATAAAGTGACATTGCCAAAACAGGATTGTTGGTGGAAACCCTCATTTCCACGTTGATACCTTGAAATGGCTCAACTAATTAAGGAAAATCCAATTTTAATATAGAAAAGTGTATTAAAGGTGTCAACATAAATAAAGAGGAATATATCTGGCCAAAATAATTTTATTTTTCCCCCATTAAAAAGCATCATTAAAATAGAAATATAAATGTCAGTCCATTTGCATATTACATTTGGCTAAAGTAGGATGTGTCAGAGAATAACAGAAATGCCACCCTTAGGCACAGCTGATTGTCTTTTCTCCAGTTTCAATTGCCTTTTATTTCTGTTTTCACTCCATTCTTGAGTGTGTTCTTAAAACTCACTTTGGAACTTTCATGGTTCTCTTCATCTCGGTTCTTCTGGGACTTTGTACTGAATCCTATTTATGGTAAGCATGGAGAAGTGTAAAAGCTTGCTGCTTATATCTGTTGCAACAGCACAGACTCACATGCCTACCAGAATTTCTCTTGCTGTTCATCACAGAGAAGAAAGATATTAACAAACATTTTATCCTCTCATTTCTCTCACTTACATAGCAGGTTCCTATGTGGTTCTACTCCTTTTTCAGCCCAATTAAGAAAAGAAGCACCAGAAGAAAAACAATTCAAGAATTATGAAGAATTTCTTTACTGACATGTTTTTCCCCCCTCAATGGATATTTCTTTTTTCAGTTTTTGGTTTTCATTTTTTTATGGACATGAAATTCACATAACATAAGCTTAACCATTTTAAAGTGAACAATTCAGTGGCATGTAGTCAATTCACAATGTTGTGAACTACTACCTGTATCTAGTTCTAAAAAGTTGTGATCCATTTTTTTTTCCCAAAGGAAATCCTTTTTTCCAAAGGAAATCCTGTGTCCCTTAAACTTGCTTCCTGAATCCCCTTCCCTGTAGCCTCTGGCAATCACCACTCTGCTTTCCATTTCTAGTTTTCCCTTCCTGAATATTTCATGTAAATGAAATCATACAATACGTGGTCTTTTGTGTCTGAATTTTTTCACTTAGCGTAATGTTTCTGTTTCAAAAGTCCATCCATGCAGTAGCATTTATCAATACTTCATTCTTTTTATGACTCAGTAGTATTCCGTTATGTGTATAAACTATAATTTGTGTACCTATTCATCCTTTGATGGACATTTGGAGTGTCTCTCAATTGGGTGACTGTGACTAGTGCCACTATGAACATGGCTATATGTATATTTGCTTGAGTATCAGTTTTCAATTTTTTGAGCATATACCTAGGAATTGTTAGGTCATATGACAATTCTATGTCTGATGTTTTGGGGCATGGCCAAACCCTTTTCCGCGGTGGCTGTGCCATCTCACCCCCATCAACAGTGCATGAGGCTCCAATTTCTCCGTGCCCTTGCCAACACTTGTTATTCTCTTTCCTTTTGCGAATTATAGACATCGTAGTGAGTGTAGAGTGGTATGCATTTTCACATACTGCTCATTGTCTTTTGTCTTTTCCCCAAATATTTGCTATTGTTTTTAGACACAATTTTATTTGTTTCCTCAAAACGTGTGCCAAGTAAATGTCATGTTTATGCCTGTGAGTGATTAGTCTGCAGAGCAGAGCTGGTCAGGGAAGGGTCAGGCATCGGAGGCCAGCTAAACAGGAGTGGTTCCAATGATCCTATAATTCTAAGCAGGCAAGGACTCAAAGCAACCAAAACAGTAAAGGATATGACAGGCAGAATTCTGAAATCATCCAGCATTCTCTCGTACTGTTATATGTGCCTTGTATTATCCTCTCCCCTTGAGTGTAGATCTCTGAGTGTGATAGGCTTGTCATTCTTGTGTTATACTACCTTACACATAAATACACACCTACTAGAGATAGAAATATTTCTCCTAGAGATTCTCTTGCTGGCTTTAGGGAAGTAGCCATGTTGTGAGAGGGTCATATGGCTAGGACCAGAAGCTGGCATGTGAGAGCTGAGAACAACCTCTGTCAGACAGCCAGCAAGAAAATGGGAATCCCGATCCTATATCTTGAGGAACTGAATTCTGCCAACAACCAGTAGGTGCTTGGAAGAGAACTTAGAGTTTCAGAGGAGAGCCCAGCCTGGCTGATACTTGGATTGGAACCCTGTGAGGCCCAGAGCAGAGAAAGCATTTGAGTTCACCTGAACTTCTTAACTGTAGAATGGCAATTAATAAATGTGCATTGTTTGAAGCTGGTAAGCTTGTGATGATTTGCTACATAGCAATAGAAAATGAATACAGGGGACTCTTTAGAATATTTAATAATTTCTTTCTTTTTTTTTCTTTTAAAGATTTTTTTTTTGTAAGATTTTATTTATTTGACAGAGAGAAACACAGCCAGAGAGGGAACACAAGCAGGGGGAGTGAGAGAGGGAGAAGCAGGCTTCCGCCAAGCAGGCAGCCCCATGTGGGGCTCGATCCCGGGTCTCCCGGATCATGACCTGAGCCGAAGGCAGTCACTTAACCAACTGAGCCACCCAGGCACCCCATATTTAATAATTTCTTAAGATAGCATAGGCAGTGCCCATTCACAACAGATTCTGGCCATGAACAACGGTGCTGTGCTGGGACTAGCTGGCTCTTATCCCCAGACTGCACGCACCAGTGTTAGCGACAGAGTCCCCAGAGTGGACGGTTCTGACTGGACGGTCAGTTTGCACACTGTATTCACTTTGTTTCTTACTGAGTCTGACCTGGTTGTGGCCCTCTGTTCAGGGGGATAGTTTGTTTCTTTTCTGCAGACTGATTCAGCGTCTCCAGGTGCTTTGTAAATAAATATATTTTACATTTATATATAACATGTATTGTATTATGTAATGTACATATTATAATACAACATAATTTATGTATTATAAAGATATGTTTACATATATTATACATTATGTATATTATATATTATATATATATTTATGAAGTCACTCAGGTCTGGTGACTGAAATACAGGCAGCTCTCATCTTGGGCTATCAGAGCCCGAGAAGGCATGGGGACAACTTTATCTTTGCCAAGTTTTGCAGCATCTTTAAGCAAATGGCAAAATGATTAGACTCACATCTTGTGTTTTTAAACCATGTTTTAGTTTCAGGGTCATGCTAATGAAATGTAGCAAAACTGCCAAAGATGACAGAACATGGGAAAGAACAGCAAGAAAAAGGGTTTGTAGATGTGGCCAACTTCACCATTTACTCCTTGAGTTATGCTGTCTTACAAACTGATTCTCCATCTGCCTTTTTCATCCACTTCTTTCACTTTTATTATTATTACTATTTATATATGGATGGTTTCCATGCAAAATATTTTTATCTTGTTCATGCTTAACATGGGAAGCCCTGTTCATACTTTATATTTGCTCTGACATAGTGTTCAATTCTAATAGATCTTCTTTGATGATAAAGAAAATTTTCCTCAAGCAAACAGATTTAGAAAGAAAAAAAAAAGTCATCTATAGGCTTCAGATTGCTCTAAAACGTTAAAAGCTGAAAAAAGAAAGAAAAGTGAAGGGAAAAAAAGGAAGGGAGGTGAAGGAAGGAAGGGGGAAAGGAAAGAATCTACCAGGTTCTGAGGGGGGGGAAGTGTGATCTATAGATTTTATAACCATTAAAATTATTGTTTAGGTATGAAACAAAGTAGTCATTTCTAAACATGCAAGAACTCAGGAACTATATCATTTTTAAAAAGTTACTTGATGAAATTTAGCCAATTGAAATAGAAATTTTTAAAAAGTTCACAATGGAATTGTTGTGGTAAAGATACTGGTGTAAATACTGAGTCCACATTAATACAGAACTAGGAGGAAGCTGGTAATACATTTCAGAACAGAAGGCAAATGATGTATAACTTGATATTATTAAATCTGGAGATGGGGCAGGGCAGGTGGGTGGGAGTGCTAATTTCCCGATTTTTCAGAACAAGTAATCAATCAATATTGACTAAATTTGGCAGGGTTAGTCCAGAAGAGCCATAATGACTCCAACTTCTTAATATTTCTCCCTTTATTTCCTTCTTAAATGTGATTTTATCTTTTGGGGGGAAAATCTCCTATCTTAAAAATTAGATATTTATGCAAATTCCAGCAAGTCCTTCAGTTTTACTTATGTCTTTTTCTTTACTTATTTTTATTATAAATTAAAAAGTAGCATGTTTTGATGTGATACCATTTTTATGGAATTACTTTGTCTCTATCTATCTGTCCATCTCTCATCCATCTTTCCATCCACTTTTCTATCTGTATCTGGAATGATGCTTACTTAATGTTAAAAAATGATTATCATTGGGTGAAACAATATGGCTAACTCTTAAGTTTTTTTATTTGTACTTTGACTTCTTTAAAAGGTACATGTGTCACTTTCTGAAAAAAACCTTATTAACCTGAAATAAGATGAAGCTTTGAAAGTGATGTTTCAGATGTGATAAAGATAATTTCTCAGGTAAAGAGATAACTTTGCAGAACAATCTAGGATGGCTTTCACTTTTTACTACCAACTGTTACTGTTCAAGGGGCAGGAAAGCTGGTGGAATTTCTTGCATTGGGGCAAAAAAAAAGACTCATTTTGGCTCTGAAAGAGAAATCAATATGCAAATGTTGCCGTGCCCTTAAACTTTATCTTGTCCAGTTTCTGGGATAACATTCATAAGAAACTTCGGTGCAAGAATGCAATGAGGATATGAAGTTTAGCTTATAGAGAGCTCTGGGAGACTTGTGGCTTCTGTTAGCAGCCTTCAGTTCTGCCCCACACTGGTCTCTCTGCAGGGTGGCTCAGGAAGTTGCTTTCATCAGAGTCAGTCATGAGAGAGAGAAAAGAGAGAAGCATATAAGTGTGGATAGGCAAGTAAGAAAGCACACCCAAGACAGGAAATGCAGTCTTTTAGTAACCTGATCTCAGAATTGACCTCCCACCACTTCATCCATATTCTCTTTGCTAGAGTGGAGTCCATAAGTCTATTCTATATTCAATAGAAGGAGTTTAAGAACTTGCTTTTGTGGGGAGGTCTATCAAAGAAATCATGGGTGTAGTTACCAAATTTGCTGACTCCTTTTCCACTGTCTGCTCACTTCTTCACTCCTTGAAGTCTAAGCTCTGTCCCTTTTTCTCTGCTGAAACTTCTGGAAGATTCCTGTTAAGCTTCTTCTTAATGGTTCAAAAGCTTTTACTTGGGATGGTAATCCTTCATCTCTCTGCAGCACTGACTGCTTTTCAAATATTTGGTCTGTCTCTTTTGAGAGAGGACAACTCCTTGAAAAAGTGAGTACTTTCTTATGCAAGTTTGTCTCTTTCACAGTATCTGACACAAAGAAAATTCCAAATACTCTTCAACCTCAATAAATATTCTCACTTTACCTTGAACATATTCTTCATTTATTCTGTTCTGCCTTAAGTCAAATTGTGTCACTCCTAAGTTCAAAGCATAATTAGTTTCCATCTCTTCTGTGGTCAAAACATGAAATGGTTTTCATCTCAAGTAAAAGTCAAAAACTCCCAAATGGCCCACGAGGCCCCGTATGATCTGCTCCCCCACTTCACACACCTCATGTTCTACCCCCTTATTTACTCTTAACTCCATTCACCTTGGATTCCTTGTTATTCCTTAAACACTTAATATATTCTCCTACATCAGGACCTTTGCACTATCCATTTCCTCTCTTTGGCACAACTTCCCTTACATAGCCACTGCCTGAGATCTTTGCTCAAATGATACCTTCGCTGGGACAGTCCCAGCCACAGTATTTAAAATTGGTGTTCCTATTCCATTTTGCCCAACGCTCTTTCCTGCTTTATTTTTATATACAGCACTTACCATCAAAGAATATGCTATATATATATTTTTTTAATTTTGCTTCTATTTAATCCCTCTCTGGAACATAATCTGTTTTATTGACTTCTATATCCTTAAGACCTGCAATAGTGTCTAGCCTATAATAAATATTCAATTAATATTTTCAGAATTAATGAATTAATATCACATACATAATCAGAGCTGCTTTTCAGTTGCTGAGGGTACTAGCACCATGTTACCAAGCCCCTTACCATTGGGACTTTTGTGGGAGAGTACAAGAAGGTACAGGTGGGAAAGGGGGTGGCTCCCATTCCTAGAAAGGAGTTATGCTTCCCCACATATATATGTTTGATAAAGAATAGAAGAGAATCACATAAAGATTAAAAAAGAAAGTAAGAAGAACAAAAAATCAGTACGAAAATCCAAAGCTAGGAATTTTAGAGAAAAGGCCTAGAGAATAAGGAGGGTAAGCGAGGGATTTCTGTTTCTGTTCATGTATCACCATCTCCTTGCTTATTGACAGATGCCAAGCCTTCCAGATCACCCCAATTAAACTGGAGGTTTCCTGATCTCCCTTGGAACTGGCTCCCCATAAATTACATTAAACCCCAATCCTCTAGAGCATGATCGTTCTTGAGCTTTGATGAAAATATATTGCCTTGCAGTGTCCTGCCTTAGATTAGGGAGAAGTGAACCAGCCCTGGCAGGGCTTGATTTCCTCATGAGAGAAGGGGGAAAATGGTGGGGAAGAGACCCTAAATCTCTCCTTATTTTCTGGGTAATTGTAGTAGTAATAAGTAGACTTTCAGACTTTCACCCAGGGAAGACTCCTGGGAATACGGGTTCTGGTTGAGACCAGTGAGAAGTGGAAGGGAAGGAAAATCTAGGGAGGAAATAATATATAAATATGTAGATACAATTTTGAAGTAAAACAGGCTTTGGAAAATATCTCCTGGAAGCATTAGAACCTGTTTTTATTTTTTTTTCTCCATGTGTCACAAAACATCCGTATTTTGATATCAACAGATTTTTTTTAAAATGAGACTTTAGGGAAGTAATAAATCATTCAAAGCATATTTAATAAAAACTATGTAAAAATTTCCAAGATTACTATAAAAGTTGACTACAGATTAGTTTAAGAAACAAACTCATTTTGTTTTATTATTTGTTTACTTATTTTTGTTTATAATGTTCAGTTTCCTTTTCTGTGGCCAAAATTAGACCATCACTGTCTCCTGCATGACCACATTATCCTTTTTGATTTCCTTCTTCTTGACCTCTCAACTGTAGGTCAAACCTGGAACAGTCAGCTTACATTTAATCCTATGCATGTAGAGAGCGTAATTAAGACAGTGTTGAATAAAACAGATCTCCGCAATCCACAAGGTGTGAGACTTTGAGCAAGTTCCCTCACAGTTTTAATTCCTCATCTATAAAATATGGGTGGTTAATATTGCCTACCTCTCAGTGATTTTTTTGGGGGTTGTGATGAGGGGTGGGATGTGCCTAACATGATATTTTATGTATGTTCTGCAGATCTGAGGTAAAAACAAATAAACAAAAATAAAAACACAACAAGCAGGGTCCTTAGCTCATGGTAGGTATTCAATAAACTATTCTTTATCTTGATGAATGGTATCATCACCTATTCAGCTTTAAAACCATAACACTACTCTTCTTTGACATGTCCTGTTCTTACAGCATCACCCTTGTAGCTCAACTATCACCGAGTTCTGCTGAATTTCCCTTTGCACTGTCTCTGCGATCTGTCATTTCCTCTCTTTCTGCCAGCATAGCCATCCCTCCGGTTCAAGCTGCTGTCATCTCTCCTGCTCTCACAGCACACATTCCTGGGACTCCCGACACCCACTTGGATTCTCCTTCTGTCCTGTCTTCACATCGATACAACACAGATCTTTTTAATGTTCAGCCTGAACACATAGTTCTCATGAAAACTTTCCAGCTACTTCTCATTGCTCTTGGAATAGAAAGCAGATTCCTTCATATGGCCTACAAGGCCCCGTGTGAACTACTGTCTCACCCCAGCTGCTCTCCCCTTCGCTCTGCACCAACCACATGGCTTCTTTTCTCATACACCTGCCGAGCTTCCCCTGCCACAGGATTTCTTCATGCTGGTTTGTCTGCCGCTTAGCACATCCAGGCTTTTCATCTTCTCTGGGAATTCCTATTCGTGGCCCCAATGCCACTTACCCTGGAAAGAATTCTCTGACCTGCCAGACCAAGTCAGGGCTCCTTTTTATTGGGTTGGTACTGTTCTTCCATTACATGTAAGCCAGTTTGTGATCATACATTTATTTGTGTGGTTATTGATTGATCTCTTATCCTTTCACTATTCTGTAAACTCCATGAAGGTCATGTAAGTCTTCATAGTTGCTATTAAAACCACAACTCCTGGAATTGGGTCTGGCCAATAGTAAATACTTATACATATTTGCTCAATAAATGAATATATGCATGAGTTAGTATCTCTAAGGTCTATTGTATTCTTTTTATGTGTCATATTACTTGATCTTATGGATGTTTATAAATATAATTATTTTTCCTTTTCATCTGATAGGATAAGTATGGAATGTCACTCTTTTGCAATGATAAAACTGAAAAGACTTATTTCTAAGGCTTCTCTGTGTTTCATTCATTTGTAGTTGTATAGGGACTATTTAGCAGCCCTTCTTTCTCTTCTATTCATGCATGCGGCTTGAGGTCTCAATCCTATCTTTTATCTCCCAAGGATAGTTTATCTGTTTCCTCTTTCCTCCTCTAAATTACTGCCTGGTATAAATGACTCTATATAACATGGTGATGAAGAACTCAGGATCTGGAGCTAAAAGCCTTGGGCTTAGTGAGACACTGCTTCTTCCAGTCTCACACTGTGGGGACTCAAACAGGTTATTTTTATTTTAACTCATCAAACCTCAGTTGCCTTTTCTAACATGTGAGTAATAGAATCTACCTTCAGGTGTCATTGGGACAATGACACTAGAGAAGGCATGTAAAATAGCACTTCATCTATAACGTCACAATCAGCCCAAAATGATACCTATGGAATAAAAATGGGACATTATGATTATTATAACTTTTTATTTAATTTTCTAGTTCTTAACTTTGCACCTCCTTCCACTCATACTTGTGCTTGATAATCGCCTCAGGGCAGCTCAGTGTAGAATTATGTGTAGATTCCCCAAACCTATTAAATCAGGAAAGTACTTCATTTTTTCCTCTCATTAAACTTTCAGCCTTTCCCCATTTCCTTCTGTATTGTTACATAAAACTTCTTCTTCTTTTTTTTTTTTTTAAAAGATTTTAGTTACTTATTTGACAGAGAAAATCACAGTGAGAGAGGGAACACAAACCCGGGGAGTGAAAGAGAGTGAAGCAAGCTTCCTCCCGAGCAGGAAGCCTGATGTGGGGCTCCATCTCAGAACTCCAGGATCATAACCTGAGCTGAAGGCAGGTGCTTAATGACTGAGCCACCCAGGCGCCCCATAAACTTCTGAGTATGTTTCTATTTCTTTCTCTTCCTTGTCCCAGCATGTTTAAGACCCTAATTGTATTGGACACAACTTCTCAAAGTTCTGTTGGAGAAGTCATTTCCTACCAACTTTTTCTTCAGGAACCCTAAGAAGAATATCCCAGATTTTGGGGAAAGGTACTTCTGTCCAGTCATGCCCCAAATACTCTCATGCTTGTCAGATGAGCATCTCCTTTCTGGATAAGCAGCGTCTTTTTACCAGAGCCGTGGAGTCTTTATCTGTTTTTTCCTACTCATTCTTTTGGCCAGGACTTTAATAGCCTCCTGGAAAGCCCTGTAATTCTTTTCATGAATTCCTCCTAGAATAATTTAAAACTGCGTAATGTTGGTCCTTCCTCTCTTGCTCAAGCTTTGAAAGTGGCATGCTATTTATCACCATTACAGATGCCCACTCTGGTTTCATGACTGAATACCATGCTTCATCTGTTGCCCCTGTGCCTTCCGAGAAGGGAGCTCGCCAGCTGCTCCTGACTCTGAATGCTGACTTCCTGACCCGCTGACATTAGGCTGTGCCCTTTCTTTACACTGTCTTTCCCTCCACACCCACTCCTTCATTCAACAATGTCCTCACATTCTCAGGAGAATTCCTGACTCTTTTCCCTAAATATACGCGGTCCTTTTAAAGATGAAAAATAGACACGTTCTGGCAAGCCTAATTAATAATAATAGCGAAGGTAAAATAAAATGAAGATTAGACATGGGAAAGAAAGTTTAAAAAGAGCAAAGAATTTTTAAAATGACCAAACAGTTCTATATGCAGTATAAGTTTCCTTAGACCTTTGAGGCTCTGTAACAGAATACCTAAACTGAGTGGCTTATCCACGACTGGCGTTCCTTTCTTATGGTTTTAGTAGGTGAAGTTCGAAATATGGTAGCAGCATGAGTGTGTTCTGGTGAAGGCCCTTTTCTGGGTTGCAGACTTTTCCTTGTGGCCTCACATAGTGGAGGGGCCAGAGATCTCTCTGTAGTCTTTTTCATAAAAGCACTAATCCCATCATGAGGGCTCTGCTGTCATGACCTAATCACCTCTCAAAGGCCCCATCTCATAAAACCGTCATCTTGGGCATGAGGTTTTTCGCATATGAATTTTGGGGTATGCATTCAGACCATAGCACTGTGCTCATAAATTCGAAAATATAAATGCAATGAACAATTTTCCAGAAAATGTTAATTATCACAGTTGCCTGATAATAGGAGAAAGCCTGATCTCATTAAAAATTAAGCAAATTAAAAATTTATTATAAAAATATATTTTTAACATTTCAGCTAACAATGTTGATATGTATGGCAGTTTTTTTCAAAATTTTAGGGAGTAGAATGTAGGAAAACATATAAAGTTACTGACTTAATGTAATAAATTATCAAATTCAGGTAACAAACCTAACAGTAAAAGCAGAAAAAAATACATATATTATTGTACCACATAGTTATCTGTGTTTTTATCCTTAAATAAAATCTCATTTATATAGAGAGGCAAAACCTAAATAACCTATGAATACATTGAATCCAAATATACCTTAAATATAATCCATAAATACACAATGACATTTATGTGTAGAATGTAATGGTGAATTAGTATTAAGAGATCAATTAATTGGATCAAGAGACCGACAAGGAGAATGATTATCTTAAGTATTAAATAGGCTTCTGATTATATTTACCATCCATTCCATCACAGTACTTCAAAAACATTTTTTAAAAAGATTTTATTTATTTGAGAGAGAGAGAGAAAGAGCACAAGCAGTGGAGAGGGGTAGAGGGAGAGGGAGAAGCAGACTCCCCGTTGAGCAGGGAGCCTGATGCAGGACTCAAACTCAGGACCCTGGGATTGTGACCTAAGCTGAAGGCAGACGCTTAACTCGACTGAGACACCCAGTGTCCCAGTCCCATTTTTTAAAAAGATTTTTTTTATTTTTAGGAATCTCTACACCCAATGTGGGACTCAAGCTCACAACCCTGAGGTCAAGAGTTATATGCTCCACCAACTGAACCAGCAGGGGACCCCTAAATAGCCCCCTTTTAATCAACAGCAGGAGGAAGTTGCCTGCTCCAAAAGTTCTTTCCAGTGAAACAGGATGAAAAATCAGAAACAAACTAAAATGATTGTGACAGGGGTTATAATTAGTATTTTTTGCATAGTATTTTATTGAGGAAAAAAATATCAGCTTCAGATTATAATAATTGATAAGACCTTTGCAAAGTGACTGGATTGGATACAAAATAATTTTATGAGAACTAATAGCTCTTCTATAAACCAAGAGTAGCTCCTGTGAAGATATAAGAGAAAAATAATTCTATTCACAGTAGCAAATAAGAAAAGTACAATCCCCGGGAATGAACATAATAAAATGGACATTATTAAAGAAATTATGAAACAATGTATTTCTGGACAAGAGCTCTTTTACTTAAAAAAATTGTTTTTTAGTATAATTGACACTACATTAGTTTCAGGTGTGTAACATAGTGATTCACCTTCTTTATACATTATTCTATGCTCACCACAAATGTAGCTACTATCTGTCACCCCACAAGGCTATTACAATATTATTGACTGTATTCCTTATGTTCTCTGTATCTTTCTTTTATTCCTCTGACTTATTCATGAGAACTGTGTTAAAGAAATGAATCCTTCTCAAGTTAATACCTTGGTTTAAAGCAATAGTTATAAAAATATAATTGACCTCATTACTTGTGGTAGGTACATACTATAAAGTTGGTATGAACACTGACTTAGAGAATTCTGAACCATTGTTCCTAGGGGAAAATGTATGGTTAGGTTCCTGAGAGCCTCTGGTCACAACTTTTTCACCAACCAAATGGTACATGAATGTTTTATGTTTGGTTTTGTTTAAAGACACCTTATCTAATATATGTTGTTGGCCCTTTAACACTGAAGTCTGGGCCAATAGCACTATCATTTGCGCTTTTGAGCCAAGCTTATCTAATACATGCATTTTTCTCTGTGAGGCACATCATTGCTTTAATGAAGTAGGCAACACTTCACACTACTTTTGGGGACCATTTTTAAAAATGAATTTATTTTGAAAAGGGCACAAAAATGTGAAAAACATGACAATAGGGCACAGAAAGGTACTTGTTTACAGTATGAGAACTGACAAAAGAAGGTAAAGCAGTGTCTTGTTCAACTTTAGCTGGGAACATGTGTGTTGGGCAAGTCAGAGTTTTTGTTACTTTTACTCATGTTTATAAATAACCCTGAAAGCACTCTGAGAATTGATTTTGGAGCTATAAATCAATTTTAGTGACTAGGTGAATGTGCATATATGCAATCTGTTAGTAATGAGAATTTAATTCTACATATTTTTCTTTTTGTAGCTAGTCTTGAAAATATATTTCTAAAATGTACTTGTAAAATTAACTGATAGGAATACAGCTGAGAAAAATTGAAAAATGGAGTAGGGTATTTGCCTTACTGCACATTAAAACTGATTATACAGTTTAAGAAACTTTAAACCCTTTGAGGTTAAATATTTACAGATAGGGAAATAGAATTTGTAATCCTAGAATAAACTCAAATATATTTAAATACTTGATATGTGGCAAATAACAAATAAAATATTGAAGAAGCTATGTGTGATTCAGGAATTATTATTTTAACTTTATTTGGAAAATATTTTTTCTGTCATCTGCATCAAAATGTATTTCAGAGGAATTTAAAACATTAAATATAACAAATTAAAGACAACAAAAACAGAAGAAAATATAGGCGATAATCTAATAGGTATTCTGACAAAAAAATTGTTTCTAAGCATTAAAGCCATGGAAGAAAGACACAAAAAAAGATCAATAGATAAATTAAGGTTTGCTTCAAGGACAGACTATGTAGCTATTTAAAATGTTTTGAAAGAGTACTTAGTGGTATAAGAGCACTTAAGTGAATGAAGTGGGATGCAAAAATCACATAATGCATTATAATTCTGATTTCTCTGAAGACTTTTTTTTTTTTTTTTAAGATTTCATTTATTTATTTGAGAGTAAGCACCAGCCAGGGGGAGAGGCAGAGGCAGAAGGAGAAGCAGGCTCCCTGCTGAGCAGGGAGCTGAATGTGGGGCTTGATCCCAGGACCTTGAGTTCATGAAGGCAGATGCTCAACCAACTGAGCCACCCAAGTGCCCTGCTGAAGACCTCTCTAAAGTTGTTTCTCTACTGTTGTGCTGTGACACAGCATGTTGCTTCCTCAAATGCATCACAAACTTCACATATTTGATTTATTGCCTATTTCTGCTGTTAAAAGATAAACTAAGGCATATAAAAATTTTAAGAGTTTATTTGCACAAAAATGTGTTTGAATTGTGCAGCATTCAATTTAGGAATTGGAAAGAAGCTCTGAGGAGCAGTTCGAGATGGAAGCCTTTTATGGGCAGAAGGGAGAGGGAATGAGGAAGTTATAGTAGGCAAGAAAGTAGGTTGGCTATTGCAGTAATTGCAAATTACTTTCCTTTAGGAGATAGCAGGGGTCTGTTACTTGGGCAGATGACCTAACTAGTGTCAACCAGGTGATTTATGATTGAATGCTTTAAGATTCCATTTCCGGGAGAGCCAAAACTTTAACTGAGTAAGCCTTGGTTTGGTGATGGGACTTAGTCTTCTCAACTGTGTTTGGAGGTTGTTGTCTTATGTAGGACGTAAACTCTGGGAGGGAATTTACCACACTTGTCATGTTTGCTACATGTCCTCATTTCATACTGAGCAAAGTGGTGCTGATTTCATAGTAGGTGGTCAGTGAGTAATTGTTTGAATGAGTGAATTTATCAAAAACATTAGCTAGAATCACTTTAAAAAGGTAGAAGCCATTGAAATAATTGGGGTGCTTTTTTTTTATTTGTATGAAATTTTCAAATTTTCTTCAGCAAGTTTGAATCATATCTACAAAGAGAAAAAGGTCATTAAGCACACATACACAGTTGTCTTTCTTTAGCATGTATCTTTCCCAATGCCAGTTGACTTAAAATTTTTTTAAATATTTTCCAGTGCATTTTGCTATGTTTCCTATTGTCCTTTTTATTTTACCCTGTCATTTATAATTACCCTGTCATTTTGATTAGAGGAAAGTTAGACCCACCATATATACTGGTTATTTTAGTTACCGAAGACATTCCTTCTGGGTTAAATATGTGCCATTTGTGATGGACCTTTATTTGTTTTAACTGAACAAACATAAACAGCTCTTGAAAGGAGCAGCTCACCGACGGCTGGCTATATTCTCATCTTTCATACTGTATTTCATCAAGCTCAACACCTAACACACAGGAGTCCTCAAATCACAGATCATCATCAGGCTTGACTGCTCATTTTTGCCACTTCCTCTTTTTAAAGAAACTAGTCATGCCAAGAAAAACACTTATATATGCTTCCCCCCACCCATTTGAATAAAAGTAAAAGGTGGAAATTAGCATTAGCCAAATTCCATTGTAAATGATAAATGGATCATGGTTTGGGAAGGTTTGTTAAGGGCGGGGAGCCACTCTTCCATTCGCAATTGGAAACATTCATAACAAGGCCATTTAGCCAATACATATTTTCCTCTTTAGTACATAAGGGGAAGTTGAATAAAAGGCTTGAATTACAAAGCAGCCTAATCCTGCACATTCTCTGAGCAATGACTGCTATTTGTGTCAAGAAAACAAAGAGGCTGAGGAAATGAGGGAGAGGGAATGGGAGGGCGAATGAGGGCGCATGTAAGAGGTATCCTTCGCACATGAAACAGGAAAACTTGCTTGAAATTAGATTTTTTTTTTATTATTGGAAAGTTAGTGTTTTATATCTTTGGTGAGATCGTTATTCACAAAAAAACCCCAAATATTTCCAAGGTTTCTATAGGACTTTTTGTCTCTTTCTAAACACAGAGAACAAACTCCAGGAGCCACCTTACCTGTAACCCTGTTCTCCCCGCGTCCTCCTCCCCCTCACTCTGGCCACGTGGTATTGCTAATGTGCAGTAATGGTGTAGCTGAAAAGGCATTTATGTTCCATTTCCCCCCAATATTATTAAAACTGCTCCATCACCTCCTATAATGGGGGCCTCTGTATTTTCTCTTGCCTCTATCCCCGACATGATAGAATGCCTGCCCTCACCAGTATGCTATAACATAGAGGTAATTGAAACATAACTCACCCTAAATTACAGTCAATGTTCAGGCAGGGCCCCAGTGAGCTTCCTGAGGCTCATTACAAGTATAAGCTAAATATTTCTTTAAGGGGGTGGAGGGAGATCTGGTGCTTAAAAAGAACAAGAGGAGGGTACAAGAAAAAGGGAGGAAGGAAAGGAGGGAAAGGACTCAATTAAAAGCAGATGAGGATGAGGCAGGTTTCTAAAAAGGAAGATTCGCCCCTCCTTATAGTTTCAAGTGAGCCCCCTATTCTGTGGAGATCGGTAGCCACCTGCTATCATTATTAGCTGAATGGCTATTTCCTGGACTACTTGAAATTGTATGTTTCCATTCAGTTCCCAGGAAACATAGGTGCACATAATTGCATTCCCTGCCCCAGTGACTCCTGGGTTAGCTTATTTACTCCTGGAAGAGGCCATGAAAAACAAAGTAGGGGCTGACTTCCTGAGACCAAAAGAAAGGCACATTGTGAAAGACACTGTGTTCTCTATAATTCTTTCAGTTATCAAAATCTGACATCCCAGCCACTGTCCAGATATTGTCTGTTTGGAGTAGGAAACTCAAACTTTAACACTGCTAGCTTTGAGTGGGCCACCTCATTTTAAACGTGGTCCTCTCCAGTCTTATTAGGAACACAAGTATAATTGCATAATCCAGCGTGAAGAGTTGAGTGGTTCTCATGTGACTGAGTTCCAATTTCCCTTTCACACACGGGAAGGCCTGTATAAAATCCTTTGTTTTCCCTCTTGATTCCCCCCCACTACCAACACACACACACACACACACACACACACACACACACACACACACCAGCACTACTTCTGGGTGGCTACTGGATTCCCCTCATTTGAGTTGTCTTACCCGTGAAGGCCTAGATGTTTATATCCAATACTATGACCCTTGCCCAAATGACTGGCTTCTCCCTGCCTGTCCCAGCCCCGGGGCAATTGTTTGAGGGGATGAGCACGACTAGCAGGTGAGGGGGCAAAGAATAGGGAAGTTTTGCCCATTAGGACCCTCTGCTTCTGGAGGTGAGTCAGTTGAGGTGAGTCTGCACTTTTGTAGTAGATTATAAAGACATCCTGCAAGCATTGTCCTAAGAACAAAGCCAGTGTATTCCTTTCCCCACCTCCCTGGACCACACAAGATAGCCCATATTCTGTAAGCGACAAACACCATGCAGCCCATGCACAGAGGTAATGCAACGATACCAGCTCTTACCTAAGGGCTCAAACCTGCCTTTAAAACAACAACAACAACAAACATGATCTCAGTGTTTGATCAGCCTCCCGCCACCATCCTTAGTTTTTGTGGCTCTCTCCCTCAAAGTGAAAAGAAAACTAGTGTCTTCATTTAGAGCTCAAAATTACCTTTCATCTCCCCCATTTCAGGACCTAAGAAGAGTCATAGAATTATATAGTCCTCATGACACGTAGGAGTTATCTATTCAAAGCTCCCATTTTATGGGTGGATGGCCTGAGATATAGAGGAAAGGATCTATTCAAAGTACAGTTTATCAGTTATGTAAGTGAGAAGAAGTCACATTCCTGTTTCTCAGTTCTGTGTTCTTGTTTTCTTTCTTTTTTAAAGATTTTATTTATTTGGGAGAGAGAAGAGAGTTCTATGTTCTTGTTTTCTTTCTTTTTTAAAGATTTTATTTATTTGGGAGAGACAGAGAGAGAGAATGCCTGAATGCCTGGGGGGAGGGGCAGAGGAAGAAGCAGACTCCCCGCTGAGCAGGAAGCTGAAAGCAGGGCTCAATCCCAGGACCTAGGAGCTTGAGATCATGACCTGAGCCAGAGGCAGATGCTTAACTAACTGAGCCACCTAGGTGTCCCTCAGTTCTGTGTTCTTAATGCCAAATGCCAAACTGCCTTTAATTCTATATCCTGTTCTTAAAGATAGCATTTTAGGTAACCATTAAATTGAAAATGATCTGTTGTCACATCCATAATGATGTGTTAATGATTGATAATATCTTAATGTGTTGGCATCTTTAAAGAATTTGCCATTCAGGCAATACCTAAGCATAGCAAAGAAGATTGAATTTCTGAAGATAGTATGTAAAATACTTCTAGACAGCCAGAATTGCTGTTATATCATGTTGGGCAACCACCTTCTTCCTTCAGGTTTTAGTACTGGGTATGTGTGTGCCTGTCATAGAATTTACATTAGCCTGGGAAGGGACCTGAGAGCTCGTCTAGACCATTCTTTTTATGGCTGCATGATCCAATGTTACCCAGCTTTTTATTTGCACAGCCAGAACTTGCACCCAAGGAGGGCTGATTTTTCTGCACAGTGGTTAAATTATCTGAATCTGGTGATAAAGAGATTTGAAACAAAGACATGCATCAGAATCACCTGGATAACTCAGGAAACTCTTTAATATATATATAGAAACATACATAGACCCTTTTCCCTCAGCCCTTCTTCTGATTCTGTAGACCTAGAGAAGATATCCAGTTGCTCTATGTTTCTTTTTGATAATATAATTTATATACAGTAAGGTGTGTAAATCTTGAGTATAAAAAGTCACAATTTTTTATGCACACACGTAGGTATATATAAATACATATGTACACATACCCATGTAACCACTTCTAAGATAAAGATTAAATCAGAAAAATGAAACAAGATGGGAGCAGGGAGGGAGACAAACCATGAGACTCAATCTCTGGAAACAAACTGAAGGTTGCTGGAGGGGGCGAGGGAGGATAGGGTTGCTAGGTTATGGGGGGAAAAAAATTAAAAAGAGTAAAGCAGGATTTCTAGATTCCAGAAAACCCATTTGTGATCCTTCTCAGTCACTAAACTCCCCCTCCTCCAAGAATAATTTATTTATTTCACAATAGATTATTTTGCCTGTTTTAAAACTTTATATAAATGAACTCATATAAAGAGTACTCTTTTCTGTCTGACCTCTTTCACTCAGTCATTTATCTATGAAGTAGATGTTTAATGTATCAGTAGTTTCTTCTTTTGTATTGCTATGTGCTATTCTATTATATGATTTTTGTTTATCCATTTGACGGTTGACAAACATTTAGGTCATTTATAGGTTTAGTTATTATGAATACAGCTATGGTGGACATTCTTACATATTTTTTTTGATGGAAGTATCACTTGCATATGTTGGGTATATATCTACAAGTGGAATGATGAGTGCTGCATCATTAGGGACTGTATCATTGTTCATGTTTAACTTTCAAAGATCCCTAAAAAGAATTTTTTAGAGTGATTCCAGAATTTGACACTCCTATCAGGCCATGTAAGAGAACCCTTGTTTTCCTATGGCCCTTGGTATTTGTCAGATTTTTTTAATTTTAGTCATTCAAGTAGGTATGCAGTGGCTTTATTATTTTTTTTTTCTGGCAATTAAGGAAAAACACATTTTCAAATATATATTGTCTGAATCTTTTTTCTTTTTATGTATTGGAAATACTTTTTTCTACTTTGTAGCCTACCTTTCCACTCTCTTCCTCCAATGAATGAAGTCCAATTTGTTATTCTGTTCTTTATTGATCAGTGTATTTTGAGTCTTGCTTATGAGTCTATGCAGTGGTAATGAGCATAGTCTTCTGCTGTGTTTTCTTTTAAAAAGCCTGATTAGGGGGCGCCTGAGTGGCTCAGTTGGTTAAACGACTGCCTTCAGCTCAGGTCATGATCCCGGAGACCCGGGATCAAGTCCTACATCGGGCTCCTTGCTCACAGGAGGCCCGCTTCTCCCTCTCTCACTCCCCTTGCCTGTGTTCCCTCTCTGGCTGTGTTTCTCTCTGTCAAAAAAAAAAAAAAAAATCTTAAAAAAAAAAAAAAAAGCCTGGTTAGGCACGCCTGGGTGGCTCAATGCTTAAGCATCTGCCTTCAGCTCAAGTCATGATCCAGGAATCCTGGGATCAGCCCCGCATCAGCCTGCCTGCTAGGCCCGAAGCCTGCTTCTCCCTCTCTCCTTCCCGTTGCTTGTGTCCCTCTCTGGCTGTGTTTTTCTCTGTCTAATAAATAAAATCTTAAAAAAAAAAAGCTTGATTAATTTTAGCTATCACATTTAGAACTCTGATCCATCTTAAAGTACTTTTTGTATATGGTGGCACCTATAACTATTAAAAGCTTTCCAATTAATTGTTTTTAAGAATTTACTTATTTGACAGAGAGAATGATCACAAATAGGCAGAGAGGTAGGCAGAGAAAGAGGGGGAAACAGGCTCCCTGCTGAGCAGAGAGCCCGATGTGGGGATGTGGGACTCAATCCCAGGACCCCGAGACCATGACCTGAGCTAAAGGCAGAGGCTTAACCCTCTGAGCCACCTGGGTACTCCAAAAGCTTTCCAATTAATTTTAATGCTCAGTCCTGATTTAGACTCACTGAAAGTAAAAAGATTTAGAATCAAGTTTGGGTTCAAGTCCCATTTGTGTCATTTGATAGTTGAGTCGTATTTTCCAAATCCTTGTTCTCATATTAAAACATGGAGAACAAGGTTTTGAATATATTAAATGTGGTAATTATTTAAAGAGGTTTATAAAGAGGAGAAGCTCATTAAGTTATAGCAGCTCTTTTTATTTATGTCCTTTAGAAGGATGGGACAAGTTAGGTCATTTATCATAAAATGCAACTATTATGATTATTTAGGTTTTGTTTTCTTTGCTTCAGTCTTCATTAACTGATACATACCCACAGATCATTGATAGTGATCAGTAGATTATACTAAAGGTTAGACTTAGGTAAACTTTTTAGACATAAGATAGCTACTTTTAGGCTAATAGCTTATAGAATTTAAATAAACTATAAGTTCATGGCAAAACAAAGGGTGATAAAAAATCCATAGTATTTGGCTTGAAAATGTATCTGTCATTTCAAAATTCAAATGAGAAGACTTTGCAGTAAAAAGAAAAATATTCTGGATTCAACAGGTAATAAATCCTACTTTTCTATTTTGGAAAAAGTCTCATATATTGCCTTGATGGCTCATGCTTTTTATTGTTGCAGGCACTTTGCTGTGTCCCACAGGGCAGTCTCACAGGTTGTGTACATACTGCTAGATACAAATTCTTTCCTCTCTTATCCAGACATATATGTATCTTTATATCCTGCACCAAAGTTAATTTTGCTGACAGGGTTGAGGCAGCCAGTGAATTTACGTGTGTTCCTGTACCTTATCTGATTATCTCAGTTTCTCATTTTTAGGCCAGAGTGCCTAGAAAATTCAGTTTGAAGGGCTAGACTCCATTGATGATAAAGTGTTCGTAGAAGAGGTTTATATATTTCTCAAACAAGACCTCTATGTATTTAACCTTTTCCTAACTTCTCCAAGGAACTGCTAATTTGATCTCTTAAACCAAAGAGAGAATTGATTGGGTTCCTCTGAAAACTGACCTTGAGACAAAGACGAGTTTCTTAGTTTATTTGGGAGGTGATCCACGGAAGTAGAAATATAGCAGGGGAAAAGTGAGAAAGGAGAGGGAAATGCTGATAAAGTATGCATTCAGTTCCTCAGGTGTTATGGGCTAAATTGTATCCCCAACCCCAAATTCATATTTCTTTTTTTTTTAATATTTGATTTATTTATTTGAGAGAGAGAGATAGAGATAGTGACAGAGATAGTGAGAGAAAGCCAGAGCAGGGAGGAGAGGGAGAAGCAGGCTCCCTGCTGAGTAGAGAGTCCAACTTGGGGTTCCATCCCAGAACCCTGGGATCATGACCTGAGATGAAGGCAGATGCTTAACTGACTGAACCATCCATGTGCTCCCAAATTCATATTTCTAAGTCCAAACTTCTGATACCTTAGAAAGTGACTGATTTGCAGATAAAACCTTTGAAGAATTAATTAAAATAAAACGAGGTCATATGGATGGGCCCTTATCTAATATGACCAGTGTTTTAATTAATCAATTAAAATATTTAATTTACTTATTTGACAGCTAGAGAGGGAACACAAGCAGGGGGAGTGAGAAGGGAGAAGCAGGCTTTCCACCAAGCAGGGAGCCCAATGCGGGGCTCGATCCCGGGACTCCAGAATCATGACCTGAGCTGAAGGCAGATGCTTAACGACTGAGCCACCCAGGTGCCCCTGACTAGTGTTTTTATAAGAAGAGGAGATTAGGGCACAGATGTGTTCATGCACAGAGGAAAGACCACTTGAGGGCATAGATAGAAGTTGACCTTCTACCAGCAAGGAGAGGCCTCAGAAGATATCACGCTTGCTGACACCTTGATCTTAGACTTCCAGCCTCCAGAACTGTGAGAAAGAAAATTTCTGTTGTATAGCCCCCCCCAACCCCCCCCCCCCAAGTCTATGGTATTTTGTGACTACAGCTCTAGCATACAAATAATGTGGAGACAAAAATCTCAGTGATGCTGGATTGCTGTTTAATTACTGGAAGAATGTAAACCTTGTCTCGCATTTATCCCACCAGAGGATGCAAAAGATTAGACTATCCATTCATTCACCAACTCACTCATCCTCTCCTGGGGCAGGTTGCTGCTTGGGGCATTAAACTTCCCTACATTTCCAAGTTCCAATTTCAATGGACTGAGTGCACCTGATATGGGATACTGGCTGTTGACCTGGGCCTCCCCAGAGCTGGCTTGAAATCAGGTGGGTCATGGGGATGTGGTGTATCATAAGTATCTGGACACCCCTAGCTTTTAAACATGGTGATGTAGCCTGCTAGTTATGTGGAGAATTAAGTGACTATGCTTGAACTTGGCCTCTCAGGGAAGCAGCTTATCTTTTTTCTCTTTATCTGTGGCTTTTTCTTTCCTGTTGTCTTCCTGCAGGGTAAGTTTTCTAGGAAGTAAACACTTAAATGTCATTTAGAATGTAAGAATTTGTGATTAACACTTGTAGGAAAAGAGAGGAATCTAGCCTTGGCAGAGGGAAACACTGGGTCCTGATACGGTCACAACAAAAGTCTCCATGAACCTCATATGGACTCACGCTGTGTCTGGAGTTGGGAAGAGGAGGTGGAACTTTATATTCCCACAAGGACCAGATGTTGGAGGCAGACTTTCCCTGGGAAGGAGTCATGATAGTTGACCAAGCAGCTCTCATCAGCTAAGGGAAATTCCTGGAGAAAGCTGACAGGTGAAGGATGCCAGTTGGTGGCACTCTCAGTAGTTGTCCGCATGGTGTCAGCCACACACACGTGGCACGATGTATAGAGAGCCAGTGTCTGTTCTATTGGCTGGCCCTGTGTCGTTTACTCCTCCTCTTGACTGTCTATCTTCATGCAGAAAGTCGAAGTCTGGTAAGGTTAAACAACAACTCCCCATTTTTACTTGGATTATTTGTCTTTTTTTTCTGTTGACTTAATAAGTTACTTACATGTTTTGAATATTATCCCTTATTGGATGTATCATTTGAAAATGTCTTCTATTCAGTAGATTGCCTTTTTGTTTTGTGGCTAGTTTCCTGGACTGTGCAGAAGCTCTTTATTTTGGTGTAGTCCTAATAGTTTATTTTTTTATTTTCTTTCCTACGCCTTAGGAGACATATCTAGAAGAATGTTGCTAACGTCAATGTCAAATAAATTACTGCCTATATTTTTATGTTTTCTTCTAGGAGTTTTATGGCTTCATGTCTCATGTTTAGGTCTTTAATCCACATGTATGGTATTAGAAAGTGGTCCAGTTTCATTGTTTTACATGTATCCTTCCAGTTTTCCCAACACCTTTTATTGAAGAGACTGTCTTGTCCCTGTTGTCTATTCTTGCCTCCTTCATTGTAGATTAATTGACCATAAAAGCATGTGTTTATTTCTGGGCTCTCTGTTTTGTTCCATTGATCTATGTATGTATTTTTATGCTAATACCATGCTGTTTTGATTACTGAAGATTTGTAGTTTACCTTGAAATCTGGAATTATGACACCCCCAGCTTCGTTCTTTCTCAAGATTCCTTTGGGTATTTGAGGTATTTTGTGTTTCTATACAAATTTTAGTATTATTCTATTTCTGTGAAAGGTGCTGTTGATATTTTGATAGGGTTTCATTGAATCTGTAAATTGTTTTGGGTATTATGGACATTTTTAAATTATTTGTTCTCCCATACCATGACATGGAATATCTTTCCATTTGTTTGTGTCATTTTCTGTTTCTTTATCAATACTATCATTTTCACAGTACAGGTCTTTTACCTCATTGGTTAAGTTTATTCTAAGGTATTTTATTGGTTTTGGTATAATTATAAATGAAACAGTTTTAGTAATTTCTATTTCTTGCTACTTCTGTATTAGTGCATAGAAACACAACTGATTAAGCAAATAATCCAATTAAAATATGTGCAAAGGACCTGAATAGACATTTTTCCAAAGAAGATCTCGTAGATGGCCAACAGGTATATGAAAAGATGCTGCTCCTTACTGATGATCAGGGAAATGCAAATCAAATCACAATGAGATGTCCTCTCACATTTATCAGAATGACTAGAATCACAAAAACAAGAAATGAGAACTGTTAGCAAGGATATGGAGAGAATGGACCCCTTGTGCACTGTTGGTTGGAATGAAAATTGGTGCAGCCACTGTGGAAAACAGTATGAAAATTCCTCAGAGAATCACCTTGTTGCAAGCAAAAATAAAGATCATCTAACGAGGGTGTCCTCTAAACTCTACAATGTTGATAGTTGGAGTGCATGGTAGGTTTTGTTTTTAGACTTGTATATGACTTAGCTCAATAGCACTTCAGGTTTCATTCTTTAAAGCCACACCATTTGGGTCATATACAAATGTAGTAGGCTAGACTAGTATAACCTTGGTGCCAAAGTGAACCAGGCTTTCCTGACTATTTGGGAGCTGATAACAGAAGCAATAGGTTCATATGACTTTGAAACCGAACATTCTCTTACAGGCTTTATAACAAAACAGAAACATCCAAAGCACACAATAAAGGCCACAAAAGAACAAACAGTAACTCCTACCATGCCTTTGTTGTGACCAAGGGTCACTGAGTAACTGCTACAAGCTAAGAATATTTGGCAGTATTTCTGATGGTAACCTAAAGAAATAGATGACTCAGTACAAGCCCCTCAAGCAGCCCCAATCTATAGACAGAGAGAAAACAAGCAAGGTGTATGGTATTATGAGCAACAAAATGTACAGATGAGACTGCAGAGGAAGGAACCATGATGAGGAACATTACATATATGCATGTTTAGCCATGAGAATAAAACCACTCAGCTAAAAGGGCATTTGGCATTATTAAAACCCTCTTGTTTTACAGATGAGGAGAAAGGTGAATTGCTTAGGATCAAATAGCTAGTTATTTGCAGAAATAAGATTAGAGTCAATAGGGGCTAATCCTAGCTCAGTGCATTGTTATATCAGATTCAATGGTCAGGGAAGAGTTTGGATGAATGAATGTCATGTAGAAAATAAAGCAATAATAAAAAAATAAATAATAAGAAGCCTCTCCCATTGCTCACAGTAGTACAGTTTAGCTAAAGGAAAAGAAAACCCACACTAAAAAAGATCTGCTAATAAATGGAGTGGGACATAAAATTTTATGTCAATTAAAATATGTTCTTAGGGTGAACACATTTTAAACCATCCTCAAGAAGAAAACTAAAGCCTATAAATCCAAACATTGAGAAATAATAAAGCAACTATTGACCTAAAGAATGCAAATGATCATGGAAGAATTTGAGCATTTGCACGTCATCAAGTCAAAGCATTATTTATCTGCAACTATGGTAGTTAGCAAATATGTATTAGCAAAGCAGCTATTTTTGAAGAATGACTGAATAAATACTTCAAAGTTGGAAAGGACAGTATTAAATTATGCTTGGACATAAAATCTCTGGATTGAGCATTACGTAGCAACCTCCATATGTCTATTATGACATAAACAAAGTAGGGGGAGACTCAGAGATGTAGAGAAATTAAAGAAAAAGGTACCTTTAGCTAAATACCAAACACCTAGTTTGGTATCTATGCTCCCATAAGGTAGTGCTCACCTAGATGTCTAGCCCCATCTTCTTCCATGTCTTTTTTGCTCTGTATTCTAGCCATACCAAATTACCAAATTACTTTGAGTTCCCTGAATGTGTCTGGTTCCACATTTTCTCCCACCCCTGGCTTTTGCTCATGATCTTCAAATTGTTTCCCTTTTTCATCTCCTTTCCTTTTATTCCTCATCCCATGGCTAAGCTTTGACTTGCCCCGAAGGATTCAATTCCTACTTCTATCTTTTTCCCCTGCTCTGTCTCACCATTTGGATTAATTATCCTTGCATTTGACCACATGGTATTAGAGTATATAAGCTTCTCTCATGCCATTTTTAATGCTGATCTATAAATTTTCTGGTGGTTTCTTGGTCTCATCTTTTGCAGTCTATATTCTTAAACATGGGACTGCTTCTTATTCTTTTTAGCATCATTAGGTTCAGAGCACTTAGTTGCAGTGAGTAAATGTTTGTTGAATAAACAATCATACATCCTCATCCCTGTGTCCAAAGAGGAGTTTGTAGTGGAGCTAGTCATAAGATGGGAGTGAACAGATATAATCATTAGTCCTAGATTACTTGACCCCGCAGTAGAGAGGCTAAGTGCCTGGGATTATTTATTTCCTTGAATAAAGCAGTCTTTGTTGTAATTGGGTTTAATAACAATGTGACCAAAATGGGAGAAAAAAATAGACACCAGCATTCTAATTAGATGATTGAAGTGGAATACAGTCTCATGTGCCCAAGGGCCCACTTTTTAAATCTTCTGAAATGTAGAGAAGCAGTTTTCTTCCCATGCCATTGAGCTTATTACTAAATCATGTGTGGAGTGATCTCTCAGACACCTTCCTTGGGACCTGTCATAAACTCTAGTGAGCTCACTGCAGCATATAGGACTCAAACATCTTTTGGTAATGTTTTATGATACAGTAATCATTATCCTTCCGATGGAACTGATGACACAGAAAGATGAGAAAAGAACAAGATGAAACAAACAAACAAACAAAAGCTAAGAGCAAAGCAGAACAGAGTTTACTTTTCCAGTGAACTTTTTCCCTTGAATGGGGCCACAAATCACACCTAAATGTGTATAGCAAAAATCTGGGGGAAAAGCCCATCCTATTCTATCACAGAGGAAGCTGTTACACTTATCTAAAGTCATAACCTGAAAAGGATAAAAGAACAATACAGTAGGTGTCCAGCCAGGAGCTTACACAGGAGGACTCCATAGAGTATGAAAAAGGCTCAGTATTTCCATATAATATTCTATATCATTTTTCATAAAATCATCATATACTTTAAAATACCCTTGATGAGTTTTTATTGTATATGGACATTAATAAGCAAAAAAAGCACCCTACTGATTTTTAAGTGTTTGAACTATTACTCAAGTGTTCATTAATCAGTTGTATATCTTCTTTTATAAACTGTAAACTTGTTATTTTCCTAATATGAACTTACTGTTTTTCTTAGTGATTTGAATAAGTTCTTTATTTAATAAAGCTATTACTCCATTGCTTAAATTTTTCCATTTGAAAAGTTAAATGTGTGCCAAAAGAACATTTTAAAATAATTTATTCATGTATCTAGCAGATATTAATTGAACACCTACCTATCACATGCTGGGCACTATTCTAAGCACTGGGATATATCAGAAAATAAAACAGACCAAATCCTTATACTTATGGAGCTTATATTCCTCTGTGTGTGTGTGTGTGTGGGTGTGTGTGTGTAAGTGGGTAGCAAATAAACAGCAAACAGTATACACAGGTAAATCATATTGTGTGTCAGAAGGTGATATATGTGCTATTGAAAGAAAGAAAAATAGAGCCAAGAGTTGAGTTCTAGGGGTAGAAGTTCAGATTGCATTATTAAATAAGGTAGCCGGTGTTGCTTTTATTGATGGATGACATTTGAGCAAAGGCCTGAGGAGAAGAGTAGAAGTAGTCATATAAGGGTGGGTCAAGATATTCTAGGTAGAGAAAGCTACGTGTGCAAGGGATTTTTGTAGCAGGAGTATTCCTGGTAATCTTGAGGAATACCAAGGAAGCCTGTGTGACTCTGGCACAAAATCAGAGAAGTGAGAATTTTAAGAGATGAGGTCAAAGAGAAAGGAAAATTGGTTATGGGAGACCTT